>DF242327.1:35259-58960 GCA_000507305.1 Breviolum minutum Mf 1.05b.01 | reverse complement strand
CCACAAAGGGATTCCAGGAAACAGACTTAGCCGGCCATCTTTCAGGTGAGCGTGCAATCCGATGTGCAAGTCGAAACTTCGATCGGAAGAGTCTGTTTTCCCAACCCTCCATTGGGAACAAAGTTTTCGCAATCGCCAATTTGTGATTCATTTGCACCATAATGTCCCGCCAGCTCAGGGCATCATGAATTCGAACCCACCCAACTATAGACCGAAACCTTCGTGTTTGCACGACACCAAGTTTTTGCAAGCAGCCCTTTGTCAATGGCAAGGTTGCAAGTCCGAAGAGCATAGCAGGAGACACCACTGCGTCAAATAATTTCAGCCGCAAAACCAAAGAGACATGCTTGTTCAATAACATATGTCTGTACTTGCGAAATTTGTTCCAAGCAACCTGCAGAATTTCTCGTGGCCAAAAAATTGCCACTTAAGTTGCTGTTTCGGCATGAATAATTTGTACCATTTCTCCACATACATCAACAAATTCACAGCTTTCCCGACGGAGACGTTGTCAAAATTTTTGCCTTCGCCGAATTCAGTTACAAACCACAAGCTGCAAGTTGTGGAATCAAAGCTTCCAACATGTAAATCAAATCATTTGAAGAAGTGGCAAACAGCACTAAATCATCAGCATATCGAATGTTGGTCCACCGGCTACCATGCCCAAGCTGCACCCCAACTTGGCTTACCATTTTCGCATGGCATGTTCCAATCCTGCCTTGAATAGTATTGGGCTGATGACATCACCTTGCTTCACCCCGCGTTCAATGTTGAAGCCTTCGTTCCCATGAACTGAGCCAGTTTGTCCCTTGTAAAATTTCCACAACAAAGTGCAATAGCACTGTCGGACACCTTCTTGCAGTAGTGCATCGAAAAACGGGCTGTACTCGATGCGATCAAACGCCCTCGTCAAGCCTAAGCCTGCAAACCATACCGGAGCATTCCATTCCAAGGATTTGGAAGAAAAGCATTCCAAAACCAAAAATGCATCATCTATGCCAGTATTGGGGCGGAACCCTGTCTGATCATTCCATCACCACCCGCAATCTGTTGTAAAGCAGTGGAGGACAAACAAGAATTAAGCGCAAATTTCCTCAAATTTTCAATCCATGTAGCTGCGCGGGTGATGTAGAATATCATGCCCAGGCGCGTTGCACTTTCGTGACTTTGCGCCTGCATGTCTGTTGGCAGTGCATTTAAGGCGCGGGGTGTGAAACCAACATTAATGCACAACCATGTCAAAATCAAAATCCAAAATTCATTGAGGTAGTGCTGCCATAAATCCGTGGCCTGCGTTGTGACTATCCAATCCTCAACATGCTGCCACCGAGCAACTTTGTGTGGCAAAAGAACACATTGGAAGCGGCCTGCAAGTGGTAAATGTTGTCAATGTTGTCCAAAGTTGACTTCCCATTGGCGCCGGCTGACAGAATACACCTCAACCATTTGTGCCCGAGATCGTTGCCATTCACGAACATTGTTTCCTGGTTTGGGAAAATCAAACATTGCGGTGGCTGGACTTCATTGCAAAATCACAGTTATACCGGCATTGCGACACAAACCCGCCAATGCAAGTTCCTCCATCAAAGTTTCAAACATGAAAATTGTTTCAAATTTGGTAGGGGCAGACGGTAATAAGTTGTTTCATCTCCCAAACTCAACGCGGCAGTCCCTTGCAGACAAGTAGTGGGGCCGGTGTGCTCACAATGGTCAATGGTCAATGCCTGTACGCCAAAGGCGAGCCCATTTTGGGCACAGGCGATGAAAAGAATATGTACATTGGTGTCGCATGCAATTTCAAATTTTTCTCACATCTCGCAAAAAGTGTGCAAGCCTTCGGGAAGTGCATTCCAGTGATGATGGTATTTCGCTTCTTTTAGCTATGGTCCCGAACCTTTGTATCGACAAAAACTTTGGATTTGATAGTCCCAGGTGTGCGGTCTCCTTCCCAAAGATTGGTATCGGACAGATGGATTCCAAGCAAATATTCTTCGCACCCAGCGATGTTCAGGTAAATTTGCAATGTGCGATGCTAATTTCCAGTGCTGCCTACACACACAGTATGACCAAGGTTGCAGTCCAGCTGTTTGTGCGAAGGTTCGGGCCCGATCGTTCCAGTGATGCGGAATTTCATGCCATTCGAGGGACCAGTCGGTGTCTGATGGCGGTGTTACAATTGACCGACAAAGTTTCCGAAAAAGGACGTCAAGTGTATAAAGTTGTTTCTTTTCTTGTACAGTGTACGGTGACCACCTGCAAAACGAACCACTGACACCCAAGCATTGAAATATTTCAGCCTCGTATATATTGAAGTTGTTTTGTCCTGCAATATCCAACGGTTTGCGTGCATAGATTTCGTGCCTTGTTCCACGTGGTAAGCGAGATCCAAGTGCTCCATCATACTTCCACAAACGGTCAATATGCGTCCTAGCCATTTTTGCCCTTGATTCCGCTCCAAAACTTTCAAGATCAGACCGTCCTTTGTCACAAGCGCATTTGGTAGCTGCTCCTCATTTGTCAGTATGACCGTTTTGTCGACATTCAATCGTAAACCAACCTTGCCCACCGCCTTCACGAATTTATCCAAAATTTGTGCCACTTCAGGGCCAGAATTGGCAAATAATAGAATGTCATCCGCGAAGCGTAGGTCCACCAAGTTGTGCAGAGCATCGCCCAGATCAAAACCTGCATTTCCAATTTCTGTCCTCCATTGCCTCAAAGCCAATTCTAGAACTGCCGTGAATAGTCGTGGGCTTAAAACACAGCCTTGTCGCACACCACCTGTTATGGAAAAACTCCGGCTTTTACCCCATTCTCCCATGACCTCGCCGAGTTGTTCATCATATGCACTTTCTAACAACCACATTAAGTGTTCTGGAACCTCTTGTTCTCGTAGAGCTTCCCACAATGTTGGCCAATGTACGCGGTCAAATGCCTTTGACAAGTCTAAACTTACAATCCACACCGTGATTCCAGCTGCGGCAGCTTTATCCAGTAGAAGGTTTGCTGTCAACAAATGTTCTTCCAATCTTCTGCCTGGTCGATAGCCATGTTGTTCCTCCGGTTTTTTCGCCTCCAAAATTTCTTCCACACGGCTAAGGATCAGGTACCTAAATACCTTGTAGAAAAGCCTGCTGCTTGCAATAGGTCTGAAGTCTGTCGTTTGAATGGCACGCAGCTTTTTAGGCAACATTCTGAAGGTAGTGATCTTCCACGTGTCAGGAATGCGCCCGGACTCCCAAAATGATATTGAAAGCTGCGAGTGTCTGGACCAAAAAATTCCTCTGGAGCCGCCTTCAGTAACTCTGCTGTCAAGCCAGTTTCGTCCGTTGATTTTTGCAGTTTTAGACGTTTGATTGCTAAACGTAATTCTTCAAGTGTCCATGTTTGCTTAAGAACAGTGGGTGCATCGTGTACAATGGCCAAGGGCCCAACAAACAATCCCTCCAACATGGATGCAAATTCCTCACTTGTTGGTTGCTGTGTGCATTGTTGCCCTGATGGTTTTGGAAGTTGTGTGCGAAGTGTTTTCCACATGGACGCGTTGCCTAGATAGAGTCCTAACTGTCTATTTTTCCAAGACCGTAATTCACATCAATAAACCTTCCTGATTCGCAAACTCAAATTTTTCGGGGCCTCTTGGGAATTTGAAGTTCTCCGGCGATGACGCAACTGTCTCAAATGCATAGAAGGTCGAAATGGCATTCCTGGTCGTTCGATTTTTCCATGCTGAATCCCAGCTTGGGCCAACACCACCTCCAATTCGTGAAAAGTTGATGGGCTTGACGATCTGATCAGTGAACGGATGTTTTTTTTGAAATGCAGCGGGTAGCCCATTATCATTCAATGTCGGTTGCCAAAATTTGAAGTTCCATTTCTGTTGTTTCCGTTTCTTTGAAGGGGAAACTAGTTGAAACACACAATGCACACAACGATGATCCAACCCAATTGGAATGGAGAAGTCACACCACGAATCCATGATAATCAGTTTCGGAGTTGTAAATATAAAATCAATCTGTACCAGAGATGAATCAAATGTCCTGCAACATGTCCAGCTGTCCTCGCCCAAAAGTTTGTGATCCAGCCTGTTCTGAACTAAGAACCCATTTTCCAAGACCCATTGCATCAGCAACTGTCCTCGAGCATTGCGCCTACCAATTCCTGAGCCTCCAAAAGTATTCACATCTTCTCCTGCCTGAGCTTCTCCAATGCTTGCATTAAAGTCACCTCCTATGATTGGAATAGCTCCGGATTGCCGGCAATTCGTGAGGAGCAGATTCAACAATTCATATACACCTTCAACATCAGCATCCGGAGCCCATGAAGTAGGAAAGCAACATGCAAAAATCTGGAACTTCCTGTGTCCAAATGACAGGTGTAGGGCGCAAAGCCTTTTCGAATATGCATGGAATGTAACATCCAACATGTCACGGGACAATGCTTTGGAAATACAAATGCCAACACCAGCATGACCAAATGGCTTGGATGCATGCTTCAAGCAGCTCATGGCGGAAATTTGAGCACCCACCTCAAGCACCATTTGCAAGCAGCGTCACGGGCTTTCCATGCAAATCGGTCGATTCTTACGAATTTCAGGTTTTTGTCAAAAATCGCCTCCTGTTTTTTCATGCGGTGGTGACCCCAGTGGCGTGCTTCGCAGCAGGCCACCGGAAAATCTTCAAACAAGAGTTGGAGGCACTTGATGTGTTGCACACCGTAGGTTGTTCGGTCGCGTGGTTGGTCCCCCTGGTGGCATGGATTGGTCACGAAATCCTGCGCGAGTGGAACGTGAGTTTTAATTTTTGTGGGCCAAGCTGGCTTGAAACCTTGGTCACACCCACTATGCGGTAAATGTACCGTGCGATAGATGGTCATACCTAGGCTACTGCATTGGAAACCTGTTAGACCACGTCGTGTGGGCCGCCCATGTGGGGAGTGGGACTTCGCGGCGCGAGACGCTTGCAATTAGGAGACATTGATGCCAGAGTTTATATACTTTAACATTGGATCTTGAAGATCCACACTTGAGAGGAGGCAAATACTTCTTTTATGTGCAGGCAATTTTTTTCTTCTCACCTGTGCCTTTCATGGGCCGCCTCCTGGGCATACGGGTTTCATTCTTTCAGTTTCATTTCCAACCAGTAATAGGTTATTTTATTTGGTTGTTGCAAGTGGTGTATGTAAACCAGAAATCAGTGAACACTCGGATGTGAGCCGTGAATTTTGCATCAAGGGTGGCATGCGACAAGGGTGTGTTTTAAGTCCCCGCTTATTTTGTTCAGTAGTGCAATGAGCGGTGGGAGCTTGGCGATGTGATGTTTCAAACAAAGGATGGGACGTAGGAGAGGGTCGGCCACCTGTATTGGATCTTCGCCATGCAGACGACATTTTATTGTTTGCAGGGTCTGCTGAACAACTTTGCTATATGCTTGATAAATTGATGATTTCATTCGGGAAGGTCGGTCTCAAACTCAACGCTGCAAAAAGAAAGGTTGGGACAATTCAAGCGCAATCACCGAAGAGATTGACGACCCGCGCTGGTTTGGAGATTGAAGTGTTGGACCGTCATCGTCCCATAAATGGATTGGCTGTATGTTGTCCACGGCAAATGCAGGCAGACGGCAGGGCGATATTAACCACCGATTACCAAGTGCGGCCCGTGCATTTCATGTTCACAAATGGATTCTCTGTGACAAAATGGTTTCGTTGGCATCTCGTCCCAAAAAAAATCCAGAAACGGTGCAAATTCATGCAAATTCATCAAGCGGTGGTGTTTGTACTAAAATGATCTAAAACCTTTTGCATCGATTTTTTTCAAATGCTTCCAATCCGTCATTTGGGCCAACCGGCGGTTGACTTGGTCAGTTTTCCAAAGTTATATTTCTAGTCGCCGGCGTTTACGCAATCCAAGCTCAGCAACCGTGTGCGTCAGGAGCTTCAGTAATGCCACATCGCAGCCTCAATGATGACAAACCCAGGCTTTGTTGAAATTTTGAACTTGGTCTCTTTGAGTTTGTTCGCCATCAACGGCACAGTTGCGTACAACATGTTCCAAAGATGCAAACGTGAGATCATGGCAACACGTCCGAGCTGCAGAAACCGCATTGTGGAATTTTGTTGGCAACTTGTCGTCATCGAAATGTGGTTTCCAGCCTTTGAGGCATGGATGTTTTTTGAAAGTTTCACGAGTGCCGGCGAAACATCGGACCTTGCAGTGTACGCACCTGTGATCAAGATCAATGGGAAGGCCAAACTCCCACCACCCACATCATCCAAAAGAAATTGCAAAGCACCAAGAACAAAAATCAATCTGCACCAACGGTCCGTCGCTAGTGCGAGAACAAGTCGAAGTGTCATTCACATGCGACATGTCCATGTGGCGATTGAAAATGCATTTCCGTCCTCCAGCACGAATTCAAGGTCCTTCCTGTCCCCCATGCCGCACGGACCCATGAATCATATTATGCCAAGAAATCAATAAATCGATCGTTTTTAACGTATACTTTGTACATTTTTGGTCACCACATGCAGGGTTATGAATTGCGATTCTTGACGCACATCACTGGTTGGCACTGCTGGGTCACAGCCAGGGTTTGTAACAAAATCATGCATGGCAATTCATTCTTGCGTCTGATGGACATCATCGGTCGGCCTAGGAGCAGGCGTCAAACCATCCCGAAAGTCAGCGTTTCTGCAAACATCAGGCATTCGAAAACTCTTGCCCCATTCTACGTCAGCGATGAAGGACTCCAACCCTTCCGCAAACCTTCGCTCACCACAGTCTTGTTTAACCATTGAACGGAGCCATTGTCATTGAAGCAGGCCACGGGCAACATTTTACCGTCGAATTATTTTTTGCCCGTATTCGGATGCATTTTCTTCAAGGCATTCACCATTCAACCCGGCGTAGAGAAGGGGGAACAATTTGACCAACTGGTATACTATGCAGTAACCACAATGCCAAAAAATAAGCGGTGGTTACAAAAAAAATCTTTCCATCTTTTTTTCTAAAAAAGAGATAAGAGGACTTTCCACGAGAGTTCACCTGTGTCTTTGTTTTCCGGAAAATATCAATTTTAATATATCCTTTATACCCGTATGCATGTCATCAACGCGATGACTGTATCTACTGCGTAATTGCGATTGTGGTTGACAGGCTTTGGTTGTAATAGGAGAAGCGTACTTTCGTTCGTAAACACAAAAACATGACATGCAACAGCCTGTTTGTGAACCACATTTCTGTATATTTCAGATGATTTCTGCTTGGGCGGCCTCTGCTTCACTTTCCTACACCTATGCAGGTAGCCTTCCGCCGTGAATTGGAGTACTGCTTGATCAAAAATGTGCGGCAACAAAGGGCCGGAAATGATCAACAGTTAGCAAGTAGGGTTGCCATCCGGCAGTTGCAGGTTTGACTTTTAACATGTGCCGGCAGCATTTCCGCTAAGAAATGGAAAATCGTCGATGGCTTTCAACACTGACAGGGAAAAAAGGAGATGCTTCCACACTCCAGTCCCAGCCCCCGGAAGTGAGACAACGGGCGGTTGCAGACAAACACCAATCGCATTTGACATAAAAACATGTTTTCTTTGTTTTGCACTTCAATATTTCGGCGCGGCAATTGCAGTGTCCGAAGGTGTCCGCTAGGACCGCTAGGAAAGGATTCGCCTTTGTGAATCTTACAGTCAATGGATCATGTCATTGGTCGGCTCGTGATGTGGCATTGGCACGAATATTGCTCAAAACACTTATGGAAACATAGTTTTCAGGTTTGCGGAGGGTGCAGAAAGGCCGCGACAATTTTCATATCAGCTGAGGGCAGAAAAACGATTTCGAAAATATTGCCTAAGATGGCGCGGTTGATTGGCCAACGGTGCATCTTCGTTTCAATGTCTATCAAAAGTTGCTGAACAACAAAGTTGGGCAGCTTGGTGGGGTAGGGTAGGGAAGGGAAAGGAAACATCAAAAGGAACCCTTAAGGCTCACATGAGTGATGCCAGAGCGAGGGTTGTCTGCCGGAGTTGTGTTAGTATCACGCTTCTCTTCTTGAGGGACTTCATTGATGTCGGATAAAATTCTCACATATCATCAATCCAGTACCTTTTCATGAATTGAAATGGAACAACACCTTTTGCACGTGTTATGGATGTAAAAAATGCAAAAAAAACATGGACCCCAAACAAAATGCAAAAATAATGCATTCGGGGAGAAGGTAGGCTGATCCAGCATTTGCAACGTTGTGTGGCTTCAAGTGACTGAGCCTTTTGCTTGGCAGATTTTCTCTTGTGCTCAACCTTTGCGATCATTTCATGGGAGCAACATGTATTACAGGTGATTTGGAATCAGCCATGCTAGATTTAGATTTAGACATCCTGCTGGATACGTTGTCTAAAATTCCATGGGAATGATCGTGACATTCAGTAATGCAGGATTTGAAAATTCACAATCTCAGAGGAGTTTCCCGACGGACCGCCATGAAATACTTGATTTTATAATGAAGTGCCTTATCTTGATTTTATTTGTGTGCTTGGAGGGAAGTTGGGTCTGTGTTTGATGACGTTTGCGGCGGATGACATTCCAAGGAAAAAAAAGAGCAAACCTTCCGCGTTGGACCTCAGCCCTTCGCTCGCCCCTTTTTTTTGAGTCCCTTGTTGCTGACGGATGAGGCCTGACGGTGAAGAGGGTGGTGGAGATCCAGCCGCGTCACAAGCAAGTTGCCTTGGAAGCAAAAAGAATAGCTACAACCAATATGGTGTATGCCAATTTGCATCAAATCTGCAGCTGAGGTGCAGAGGGGAAGAAGAAATATCGCAAAGACAAACCATGGGATCATGAAGGAATTGATCATTGGAAGCCAGTGTTCCTCGGCTTGCGGAGGGCGGAACTTCAGGGGGTCTGGTGTTCATGGGGACAGGTTGAAGTTGTCAGAATATTTTCAGATGATGAAGTGTGCCTCGCTGGAAGATGTAAAGGTCGATTGCCAAGGAGGACGTGCCATCCTCTGGTGTGCTCTTGGATGAAAGTTCATTTGCCACCTTGTTCCCACAATATCGGGAACAATATTTGAAGTGCTTTGGCTTGAAGATTGTGGTTTGCGAGGGTGGTACATTTGTACATCAGTAGCAGCAGTGTTTTTGGATTTGATTGAATCATTACTCTTTGATCTTGTGAATTCCTTGTCATTCCACATTTATTTGATGAAATCGTGGACCCCCAGGCAAGTCTGGCCAGATGTGAAGACTTTGCTGGCAGAGTGTCTGGTTGGCAAAGGTTGTGTTGCGATGCGTTTCCCTTGCATTGCCCAAAAAGTTGCAGATGATCGTGGCATTCCTGCCATCAAGGCATGAATTGGTGGGCGAACTCAACCTTGTTGAGGGGTCCATGACTGTGAAGACCACCAAGAAAACTTGGGATCCATATATAATACTCAAGGCCACAAAGTGCACGCGGTGTGTGCATCATGTGCGGTTGTGTGAAGTTCTTCAAAATTGGCACGTTGATTTGATGTGGCGACCAGGCCAGAGACATGATCAAACTTTTGGCAAGGAGCGTGCCTTTTCCACAAGCAAAGAAGGTTTTGCACGATGAGGCTTGGATTTGGAGAGTCGGGGAGTATCTGAGTATCTGAAGGGTGGTGTTTAAGATGCTGTCAATCTGGTTGTGGTGGCAGGTCTTTTGCGACATCATGAAGATTGGAGGCTTGGAAATCTTCCTGCCATGATGCCGTATGCCCCCTGGTCACAGTGAAGCTGCGTCAATGTCAGGTTTTGTGAGGTCGAAGGAGCGTTTTGTGAAACGTCGGCAGCGCCTGGTGGGGCCCAACGGCTCAACATTGAAGGACGGAAGTCGAGTCATCCAATCCTCACTCTAGTTGGTACTCTAGTACTCTACACATTGGACCAAAAAAAGGATACATTGCTACATTGGAGTGGATAGCCATCTATCCATTGGTCTGAGTCTATGTACATGCCCTGCACCTTCCAGCTGAAGGCCATAGAGCTCCTGACGCAATGCTTTGTGCTGGTTCAAGGGCAGACCGTGTCCATCATGGGATCCGTAAAAGGCATCAAACAGGCGAAGGGTGCCATTACACCCTGTGAAACGACATGCAAATGCGAGCTTGCCCGCGTAGAAACATCTTATTGGCCTTGCAGTTGTTTGTTGTAGGCGCGACGAATCGTCGAGGATTGTTTTCACAACATCCACCCGCCGCTTGGTCGACGATGGAAGTGTGCCAAGGAAGCTTTTTGAGTTTATATACATGCAACATGAATGCAACTGGCACCCATCTGCTGAGGATTTATCACATCAAAGAGCTCATGATCCGTCGTGAATTGGAGAAGGATAGACCGGGCTTCTGAGATAGATGAGGTTGCTGGCTATAGGGAGTTTGAAACCTTGTTCCATGACGTTCCTGGAGCTTTGAGGACCCTGAATTGAAGAATGAGAACTGGGAGCGCTTCCTACCACATTTCAAAAATCGCAATGTGCAGAGGAAGAAGAAGGTCAAAAAGGCAGGGAAACAAAGGAAAACAGTGGAACTTTGGGCATAAGGGATGCATGATCTCCAAGCTGAGGTCAAGAAGAAGAGCAAGGATGTGTTTCCACCTCAGCCTATGCCCAGAAAAGAGGCTGGAGTCACTCTGGCATCGCAAAGGCTAGGGTTGGTTGATACCAAAGTGAGCTGGCACAGGATCTCCAAATGGAGACGGGTGAGTACTTTCTCAATGCTCCTTGGCGGCAGTTTCGGGTGATTAATTGCAACTTCTATACATACATGGACAGACTCGGACTCAGTGCTTAAGTCGGGCTTTGGCTTCTAAGGAGAAGGAGAAACAGCTCAGAAGCAGGATTGCCAAGCGCGAGGCACGAGAGACATTTCCGCATACGAAACAATCCCACATTCCTTGCAGATTAAGGATTCTGACTGACTCATGGGATTGAGCTGTGTGCCGTGTGCTGTGACTGGACACGATAGTGTTCCTGCTGTTTCAGAAAATTGCACACTGTAGATGTTTCTACTGTGGATTCTTGAGTATAGGTGATTGATTCCACGAGTCATGCTGTTTGGGTGACTAGAAACCCTAACATTCCATGGTCTGAGTGAGGGCAGACCACAACGGACAATTTGTGTTGGTGGCAGTCAGGAGAGAAGTGTTTGAGTAGGCTCAAAAAGGTTTGCATTACCGGTGCGATCTCCAGTTGCATTTGCAGGCTCAACAAGCAAAAAGTGCTGAGAAGAGAAGAGAACGTGCAAAGGCCCCCTCCTGTGTTCGTGGAAGCTTGCAAAGTGCTAGTCTTATGTCAATTCGAAGCCGTGTTTTCTCAGGAGTATGAGCCACCAGCACCTGCCAAAGCCACAAAGAAGAGAAAGGAGGTGGATGAGAGTGCCAAGGCCTTTGCAACTCTGCATTGAACAGATCCAACGCCAAGCATTGATCTTGTACAATGGCTCATGCACCGCCACTGAAGAGAGGAGATGGCGCAGCGCTTGGCAAAGAAGGCCAAAGATACTAAGCAACAGAAGAAGCGTCCAGCTGCTGAGCTGCTACTGTAGGCCCATCCCCACTCACAGACTAGCTACACCGAGACAGCTAAGAGAAAAAGGGAGCAGTTTTTTTGTTGTAGCTTGATGTGTGGTATTCTTTGCTATTAGTTGTTCGATGCCACAACAAAAAGATCATTTTTTCGTACATCGCGCGATTGAAGCCATGAAAGATGAGCGCCCCAATGGTTATTGAGTGCAAGCTGTCGTCAGATTGGAACTTGTTTTTTTGTTTTCTCTATTCTCTCTCTCTCTCTCTACACATCATTGTGTGTTTGGCTCGGCAGGAATGACTGGCAGACTTGAACCTAGGCTAATTCAATTCCATCCTCACCAGCTTCGGTCTAAGCCTACTTTACTTCAGCTAGCTAAATTGCTTACCTCTTTGGTGATTCAGACTATCTTGACAAAGCAATTTAGATCCCACATTCCTCCGCAATCGAGCCAAGAGCCAACTGTGAAAGGGTGTTTGGCCCGGTCCAAGAAGTATGGTGCATTTAGGCGGCATAGTTGTGTGACCGAGTCATGGTGAACCCAAAAAGTCCTGAAAGATCCTGACACTTTTGCTCGTCTGAATAGGGAAGGCGTAGAATATTCAGCCTTGACTGTCCTGAATCAGTGTTATTTTATGTTATTTTGATTTATTTTGAAGGTTTTAAATTCGAGAATCTGACAGTTACATAGTGGCTCACTCGCAGTTTTTGGCCAAGACTACGGATGCTGTAATGCCAGGTTGCCGTGGCATTACCCTTGGCCTTGCCATTGCCTCAGCTACCTCAGTGTGATGAGCCTGTGTTTGCAGATCCGTATTTCTGAGCTGGGCTATCCAGGCAACCATGTTGGCTGCCACTTATCTACGAGATAGGAGTTGGAGTGGGTCGTGGGTGTTTCGCCGTTTCTGTTTTCCTCCGCAATTCTAACCCTGTTCGTTTTGCACTTGAAACGTCTCGTCCTAGCTGCTTCAGTTGCTGTAGTTGCGAGCCACGTGTTTTTTTCCTCCAAAATAGTAGGAATCAACAAGGCAATCCTGAAATCTGAGAGGAGCTTCACAAATCCCTTTGTTCAAAGCTTTGCCACGCCACTTCGAGCGCTAGTCCCCGAACGAGCGCCTGAGCAGGGTGTGCCTCGGCGTTCGAGGAGTGAATGTTGGTTGTAGGATGTTCGTGTCCGTTGACACCTTGCCAGACTTTGCGGGTTGGAAATAGCAACACGTAGAGATCGACCTTAGCAGCTGGCAGGTTTGTCTTTGGCTATATCTAAATCTAGTTGCTCTTACTAAGGTACTGCCCAGAGGGTGCAACACTTGTAGTTCGCATGGTTTGAGGGCTCAGTTCCAGTGATGTGCTTCTTGCATCTTCTTGCTTGGAAGCTATCCATTGATACCCTTCGATGCCCTTCACACAGAGGTTCAAAAGCGCTCTTTGCTGCGTGCGTATTCCTTGCAGCTGCGTCCAGACAACGGATAGGTCGCTCTAGTCGGCATGCGGAGGAGGGCGATGCGCGGTCCAATTCCGAGAAGGGCAACAGGAAGAATCATTCCGAAAAGGCCCTGACAGATGAAGTGGTTGAGGCCAGGGTTGGTCTGCAAACTTTTTGTCGTGGCATGTTGGTGGTTCCGCAAGCCTCATGGTTTGGAAAAAGTGAAGCTATGTACTATGAGCATCGGTGAGCTGAAGAAATCTCATCCACCTGGTACGTTAGCAACACCGTTTTATTGTTTCTCCTCGCATAAACCAGGTGCTAGACGGCTTGATTTGATTTGATTTGATGGCTTGAGAACGGGCTGTTTAGCATTCAAGCAACTTCCAGGAACTGGACAGCAAAATGGTGGATTGCGCTGAAGCTGGTGACTACGCAGGTGGGGAACAGGAGGTGTGGTTTCGGTTGGATTCCCAGAGGGTCTTAGTCACCCCAGGAGCAGCTCGTCTTCGGGATCAGCTTTGTGCGGCCCAGCTAGATGATGAAGCAAGCGTCCTTCAAGCCAATGTAGAGTTCTATGTGGCTTAGCTGCAATTTTTCTAGCTGTTTTTTTCTTTTTTAGTCTGTTTGCTTGTGCAATCAACCCTTGGTCCGCTGCTGGTAAAGCGAAACCAGTCACTCAACAAGGCTGATCTCACAACAAAACCTTAGCAGCTTTAGCAGGGACAGTTGCATATTGTAATTGTACTTATATAATGCCGACACAGAACCAGTGGGAAAGATCGGGCATGAGGTTCCGTAGATGTTGAAACATTCCAAGCAATTTGCAACGTCAACGAGGCAGCCTTTTCGCAACGAGATTTGGAGCGGATGAAGGCCTGTTGGCTCCAATCTGCAGCCCAATGCATTCATCCATATGCTCCTTGGCCACAGAAAGACATTTGATATATGTAGAATATAGAATATAGTTATATAGAATATAGATATATTGAAAGTGGGTGTCACTTATGATCCAATGTGACCTTTTCCAGATTGATTGGTTACTGAACAGATTAAAGGGGTACTTGAACAATGGCCCAGACTTCTGGAAAGGGCGGTATGGTGCCAAAGACTCTAGAAAGTGCCTGAACTACAAAATAAATCCAGACAGAAACTGGCGGACAATGTGTGGTCCCTTTTTGCGAATGCCAAGGATAAGACCAGCTGCATTCTGAAGGGATTTTCCGAGATCAGACTCTTTGACAAAAAATGTGGATGATTAGTTGAGCCAATGAAGCCACATGATGTGGCGTCGTGTCCTCGAAATGGAATTCACAAACATGTTTTCTCGGTGGAGAAGTTGGAGATCTATAGCGTTTTATGTTGATCGAGACTGATAGAGCGGCACTGAACGTAGTAGTATCAAGGAGCCTTTGCTTCGCGTTTTGGCTGCCAAGGCGATTCCTTCAAGAGAGTCTTTGAGGAATCCAAGACCAAGAATAGATTAGTTTCAGATGAAGTGAAGGCGGCATGTTGTGAGACGTGTGACATGTGACGCCAAATTCAGCAGTGCACAGATCAGCATTATGTTTGACTTGATGTTTTGCTTGCTTCAGGTGAACTTACGCGGTGCCACTGCGGTAGTAACATGTCAAGAAAAGATTGTCAACAATAAAAAGGTTCAGCCAGGTCCTCAGTGTGGTACTTCAGCGAGGACACGCCAGATCTGTGACTGCTTCATGGCTCTGAGGAGCATTCTGATGGCTACGCATGTCTTCAGAAGAGGTCCTAGCGGCAAGTGGCAGCTAATGCACAGGCATGCCAGCAAGCCACCAGGAGGGAAAGTCAGCCAGCTACACATGAAGGTGTTTAGAGATCGGTCCAAGCTGTTAGAAGGGCCTTGTATTCATCACATAGTTTCTGAAAATAGGATTGACTGAGAAGCCCTCCCATCCTTCCCCCCAAAGTTCGGAAGTTCTCGAGTATTCACTTGCAGGAGAGTCGTTGATTTTCAACGCAGATGAAACGAATGCATGGAATGCACGTTTGCAGCAACTGATGAGGGCTGCCCAAAGCTTGGGGCCTGGAGGCTCACAATTTATCATCAATGCTGCCAATCCGATGTATGACGAAGAGGATGGAGATGATGGAGATAGTCCATTTGGCCGCATGACCGCAACCATTGAAGAGGTTGAAGGGGAGGACAGTTCCGACGACGAGCCCCATGATGATGAACTTTACGTGGAAGAAGACGAGACTGTGATGGAAGAAAGTCGAGAAGCATGGCGAGCTTTGAGGATTTGCCTTGTTTTCTATGTCTTTTTCCAGCCATCCCAGTGATCCTTTTAGCCTTTTGATCTCTGCCCATGTACATGTCTACAGCATAGCCATGTCAATGCCCCATCATTTGCTTACTTGGCAGGAAGCTTGCGGTACAAGGCTGGATCACTGGGGAAGAGAAAATTGAGCTTTTGGCGAATATGCTGGAAAATCCTGGAGCGCAAATCTCAGTCCAACAAAAAACTTTTGGGCATGATTGATGGTAAAGTTTTGTGCGATCTTTGGATGGGATTGTAGATGTCTTACGCATGCAGTCGACATGGTCAAGCTTAAGGAATCAATGGTGGAAAAGGCACATCGGTTGCTCTTAAGTTCCTTCGATGCACACAAACCTGCCTGCATCACGTTGCCCCTACGTCATGGTTTCAAGTCTCAAAATTATTTTGAATCCACAGCAAACTCAGGTGATGTCCTAGTGAAAGAGGAAAGCTCTGGATGGGAAGACTTTGCAGAGGTGATCTCCCTCCAGGCGAGCACTGCGAGCAGCAGGAGCAGATGTTTTTGTCATGACACTCATGACGATGTTGCTGTCAGGCACGGAGACTTAAGTCAGCTTCCAAGGAAGAAGAGGACGAAGGGAAGGATTGAGATTCTCAGATCAGGTTTTCAGGCTGTTGAAATGCCCTCATTTCGCTGGGAGCTCCAACAGCTTCTGTGTTTCCACCATCTGCACTTTGACTACCCCGATGGGTTGTTGCAAAGTGCACTGTTGAGTTGGCCACTGCAGTGGTTGGCAGAGCTTTGTCTTTGAGACTTGCAAGCACCCGAGTCAGTAAGCACCCACAAAAAAGTCTCGAGAATGATGGTTTTGGTGACGCAGCATGTACTGAATGTTTAGTTTGTGCATTTTGTTGCTATATGAAGACAGACATGTTCTGGAAGTGTTTTTCCTTCATGGGGCCCCACACATGAATGTATGCAGAATATACTGTAATCATGTGGCAATTTCTTGAAGTGCTTGCACGCGGGAGCAGTTGACTGGGACAGTAGCGTGCCAGGTGCAGATAGAATCTTTGGATGTCGCTAGGCAAGCAGGGCATAGATATCTTGGCAACTTACCAAGGTCTTCATGCCAGCATGGACATTTATATAAATAGTCACAAAATTATATAATATTCCGGCCATTTCTTTCATGGAAATGCTGCCTTCAATGCAAATCAAACTTATGATAGTTGTGGGCATATACATTGTTTTTAGCAGACACACACGTGCATATACATATGTAATATTATATACATATAAAACTACACATGTAAATATAGGATCCTGTTTTTTTGGCCAAGTTTGCCCATGCTTCCCATGCCCAAGAGTAGGCAACTCTTGGCCAAGTTTGCCCAAGGGTGACTTGGGCAAAGCCCGAGGCAGTTGTACAGTTGTACGCAGCACTCGCTGAATTTTCTACAGACCAGCTGAAAGACATGATGCTTTGCAGTGTTTGTTTTTGCTTGTTTTTTGGCAGCTTTGGGGACATAGGCAATCAGAAGAAATAATCTTTTAGACACCTTGAGCGCTTACTCAGTTTTGATCCTAGATCTCTCGGAGTCCGTGACTGTATTGGATTCAGCTGATGTTCTCAAGCCTTTGGAACCTTGACACATAGCCAATGGAAATAGAGTTTTGAAATAGTTATTTGGATTATTGAGAGATTACATAGCTCACAAGACTCGTAACAAGAGCATAAGATCTAAAATCCTCAACTCCGGATCGCGTGATGGTAGCAGGATGGGAGGTGACCATGGAAGAAAGCATGAAAGGCATGGTGCCCAAAATGGCAAGGTCACTGGCGGGCAAAAAGCTGCCGCCAGTGCCTTCCTTGGGTTTGGATAAGAAGGGCAAGCCACGAACTTCGATCATGCTCTTCTATCAGTATGTGGAACCTGCATGGACGCCCAAGCAACATCGCCGAGCTCTGACCTTTGTCGATGGCTGAGTGAGAAGTGAATGAAGGCGATCCTTTGTCCATCCTGAAACGGCTCCTTGTAAGGTGCATGACCTTGGACGCAAGCTTGGAGTGACAGGCAGAGGGCGCTGCTCTGCTGAGGGTTTGAATCTTGCCCAAGCTGATATGGTTGAGGCCTTTTGTTTGGGACATTGAACACGAAGCAAAATCACTTTTCCGTCAGGATTGAATTCAAAATTTGTTTTTCGAGATCAGAAAACGTGCGAATATGGCAGCTCATCATCGTTGGACAGACCGACCGCCGCTGAGGAACTGCACTCTCACAGGAACTGCAGAAGGGGTCAGGGCTTTTGCGCAAGGACTGCGAGCAGCGTGGCATGAATCAGAAACCTTCAGGATGTTTGTTTTTGGTGTGGTTTGAGGACCCCCACAAACCATCCCATAGAGATTGTAGAGTAAATACTGTGATTGTAGAAAGTTGTGGATTGGACTCGGCATTTTCGCTACCCTACTCCAAAAAACAAGGATTGGGATTCCTTGTTTGATGACACTGACTTCAAAATCACAGACGGCTTAGAGCATCACAAGAAGTTCAAGCAGCTTTGGCTGCACTGGGACTTGATTCCAATGCTTGGATCATGACACAGTGACTGCTGCACCGCGTAGCTGAGGAGCCTGACAATTCAAAAGAAGGAGGAACTTGTATCTATGTTTGAATTAGTTCAAGCTGTCGTTTTTTAGATCGGTTGAATTGAGACTTAATCAAACAAAAACAATACAACCCACCATCAGCGAACTCCTGGACTGTTACAGGGAGGGGCCAGGCCGAAGATATACTGATATACCAATGTTTTCTGAGGTTGCATATGGCTTGCCTGTGAAGGCCGCGCCGTCTCTGAAAGAGAATGAGACGAAGCATGTAGAGGCAGATGACTATCACAAGCTGCTTGTCTGAACAGTTTAGCTGCATATGTTTGCGTAGCAGGCTGAGGTTTCAGAGCATCTTCCATTTTTCACATGATTCACATCAATTGATACAGAGTACTGAATCTTGAGTTGGCGTTTGAATGTTGCCTAACGCGTTGCAACCCTTTTTCGCAGGATGATGGCAGAGCCAAACACTGTGATCATTGATGTGCCTTCTGCTGCAACTTGAGTGGAAAGACTCGTGTGCAAATGTGTGGATCATCATATTTTGCTCGAGCTCATCACTTGAGTGCTAAGGTCAGAAACCACTATGAGGCAGAGATTGGGCATTTTCAACCACCCAAGGGTGGAGCCGAGTTCATTGACCCCAAGGCCCGCTTCAATAGGGATTGTGATTGGGCCAGCTTCAGTCCAGGGGGGTGACAGCAGGTGCGCAACAGTCACGAGCTTCCTAAGTGGCTCGGCATGCCCGAGACGCAGGAGATTCCAGGGGAAGCCTTGTGGTCTAGCAGCTAGCATTTTGGATCCTTGACCTTGGCTGTTGAAAGATCGGTTGAGTTTTTCTGCATCATTTGCAACGTAGCATTGGGATCGAGAGCAATTCCGATTTCAATGCCTTTCACCGCTTTTGTGCCTTTTGTTTGTGTTGACGCAGGAGAAGCTGAAGGGGAAGAAAGTCATGATGTACTGTGCCTTGCCGAGACGGAAGTGTTCGCGAGAAAACTCGTGGGGAGAGATCCTGCAGCGACAGTGGATACAAATGCAGTTTGTATCATTTTGTGTAAGCAACCACTGTCTGAGGATAGCATTTCTTTTTGATGTCCTCCTCATATCTATACTATACTGGCAAATCATAGCAAACTCAAAATTTCATCGTGAGAACATGGAATGATAGTGCGATGGTATCCTGGTATACCCGTAACTACAGTAGGTATGTTTGTATGTATTTGTCTTCAAATCCATAGTACTTGGCTCCGGGTTGACAATGCAAAGTTGTCCTTCGATATCGTAGTTCCAGGCACTGGTGGCATTCGATGTGAGCGTTTCTCTGCTTTGATGACGCAGTTGAAGCGAAGCACTCAGTGATGGGTGTACTTTGATGGGGTATGATGGGGTATGATGGGGTGATGGGCATGCAAAAGAACTTGATGTACATTACTCACACTATCTTTTGCAGCTTCTCGTGCCATTGACCGAGGCAGGACAATCCAGACTTTCAGACAGAAGGGGAATTCATGCTGAGAGGAGGCATTGAGCGCTATGTGCGAACATTTCCAGAAGGTGGCTTTTGGAAGGCAAGGGTAGCAGATTGGCCGGTTCTTGGCCAAGAATTCTGTACGCCTCAGAAGTGCAAAGAAGGTTTGATTTATGACTTTGACATCTCTTGATTCCTCTTGACTGGGAACTTACAACCGATTCTTGCGTTTGCTCCCACAGGGGAAGAACTTTCTCTTTGACAAGCGGCAAGAGCAAATACCCGAAAACAAGCCAATTGACGAAACAGAAAAAGAGGCAGGTGCCAGCTGCAGAGTCTGTGGATGTGTGGATGCTATGCTCGGAAGCTGATTCTGGGACACTTTGGAATTTTCCAGGTGGACAGCAAATGCTGTGTTTGCAAGCGCCCCTGGGGCCTCTACCGGGGGCAATTCAAGTGCTCTCATGAGGTGTGGCCGAGGTTTCCTTGGTTTCCTGTGCAACCTGCCTGTGTTGGAAACAGCGACAGGACTGCCAAGTTCCAGTAATTGTTTGTCCAGATTGCAGAGCTGATCTCGAGACGTCGCCTCAACAGATCGAATGCCCGTTGTGTGAGGACCGAGGAAGTAAGGGATTCTTGGGGAACAGGGGGCATGACCACCATGACCACCATGACCTTTAAAAACTTCAAAAAGAACGCCACCCAGGAGGGTTTCAAGTTGAGAGACCTACAAGCTCCAACCCTAAAGGCAAAGCGAAAGGCACCTGGACTTATGGCAAAAGCCACCAAGGGTTTTTCTGATTTGCCAGATTTGCCAGTCTTATATTTTTGAGTGAAACATCAGCACGACTTCAGCCCTCAAACACTTTGAGGCGGATGCACAAGAAGGAAATGCTCGGAGTAAGCGGAGAGTGCAAACCTCACTGGCAGACCTCTGTAATGGTTTGATGGAGATGAAGTACCATAAGTGTCGAGTGATTTTTGTAGTTTTTTTTGTTTGATCTATGTCAGCTAGGGACAATCAGGCCAGGCCCCTCCCTTCAAATGTCAATGACTTCCATTTCTGGATGTTGGATGAGGCGCTTCCCAGCAAAGAGCCTTCACAGCGATTATTCCTCGGCAATCTTCCTTTGATCATTGATGCATCGACGGCAGCCTGCACGCAATTACTGGATTGGGCTTGGTCGGGCTTGCCTGTCTTGAATCCTTGAATTGACTGAATTTGAAGTACGTTGTATGTTTCAAAGTCAGACTGGATGCATGATGCACTCTCCTGGTTTGGAAACACTCCGGTCTCGGCACGGGTTATACATATTACAACATATACCTCTGCATATATAGGTATAATATGGTATTATACGGTATACATAGTATATATTTTACAGATTGTGTAGATTGATGCATAAATATTGAACATTGGCTCAAGTTCTTCCCTGACTTTGTCTGTGCATCTACGTCCGTTCACTGAAAACATGGGCATGCTCTTCAGCAAGGTTTGGGCCCGGATGTTGGGTAGCAAAGAGATGAAAATATGCATGTTGGGCCTAGATGCTGCTGGAAAGACCACCATTTTGTATCGATTGAAGTTGGCTGAGGTGGTAACCACCATTCCAACCGTTGGATTCAATGTGGAAACAGTGGAGTACAAGAACATCAAGTTCACCGTTTGGGATGTCGGAGGGCAGGACAAGATTCGAAGGCTCTGGCGACACTACTTCCGAGGCACAGATGGTTTGATCTATGTGGTGGATAGCTCGGATCGTGATCGCATCAATGATGCTAAGGAGGAGTTGGACAAGATGCTCATGTGTCAAGAAATGGAGAATGCAGTATTGTTGGTCCTCGCTAACAAACAAGACTTGCCCAATGCCATGACTGCCGCTGAAGTTATGGAGAAGTTGGAGTTGCAAAAGCTTCGACATAGGAAGTGGTTCATTCAGTCCACAGTGGCACCCACTGGAGACGGCTTGTATGAGGGTTTGGACTGGCTTTCACGCAGTCTTACTGCTTGACAGTGAATCACTGCGGTATTTTGCCCGGTTGTCCAGAAGTTGAACACTGGTCCCATGCCATTTTTCAGGCCTATGCAGCCTTGCACATAGTGAGGAGGGCCTGTTGGGATCTTTTCCATGCTTCTCTTCCAAAGGCACCAAATATGTATAGGAGGTGATTTTGGGAATGCAGAAGAGGGGCATCAACACTGGCCCAGTCAATGGCATTTGGTGGGCAAGGAGAAAAAATTAGAACTTTTCATACCGTTGAGCACCAACGAAGCAAGGCCTTGGATGCCCCGTTTGCTTATGAACCTCCCCGTATTTTGCATAGTTTTCCAACCTGTTCAACAACGAGGTCAGACACTCCTTGGGAACTCGTGTTGGGGGCCCCAGCTGTGCAAACATGGTGAACTGCTGGTCATGATGAAGAAAGTCGTTGTTTGTTGAGACGGTCAGAGATGGAACGTTTGGTCAGAGTTTGCAATGTTTGCGCATCTGAGGTTCGCTACATACATTGGATTCCTGATAGAAGCACGGGCTTGTGGTATGGATCCGCGTTTGTGCAGATGTCATCTTTGAAGGAAGCAGAGCGTCTTGTTCAAGAAGCCTCCACGAAGTGCTTGAAAATCGGAAACAGCCGCTTGGCTGAATGGTATTTGGCTCATGATAGCAGGGTTTTCACATGTTTTTCACTATCCACCTATGACAGTGTAGGAAACATGCGTTGCCCAAGCCAGGACGACTCCGCATCAATTTTGCACCTGTGGGAGACAACGACCAGTGGCCACCCAGCTGCAAAGAATCTGAGCGGCCGCCCATCCCAGTCAAGCCAGCGAGTGTTTGAGCGAGCCGTTGTTGAAGCTGGCCAGTTGTACAGGTGTCGATATGTATATACCATTATATACCTACTAGTTAGTTGGTAATTTGGCCCACTGTCAGCCTGCGAAAGTGCAGCAAATGGCGGAGGTTGATTGATGCTTGGATCAAGTCATGACTTCTTAGTTGCTTCCACCAAAGGTGAAGGAGTGAACATGTAACAAAGATAGAGTTATAGTTGTAGACAGTTATAGAGTTATAGATGCTAGATGCCAAGCCCTCTAGGCTGGCTTTGGTGCTCCAAAACAAGTGGGACCTGCAGCCACTGCTAGTTAGTGAGTCGGGTGGTCAGCTGGAATGTCTGAACCCTCCGTTGCAAGAAGTGCTGACTAAGCACTCAACGGAAAGATTCAAATGGTGTTTCCCCAGCTCTGTATGATGTGCTCCCTTTCGCTCAAGCCATCATGTCATGTAGAGGTTGTAGGGGCTAAAGAAGAGACAAAGAAAGGCAACAGGAAAAGTTCGAAACCGACGGAAATTCAGAACCTCTACATTTTGTTTGCTTTGATGGCGTGGATGTAACATTTGTAAGGCTTGGTGGCTGCGTCGCCTTAAGTATGATCTGGACCCCAAAATTTCATGAGTCAACACCCACAAAGCACTTGGATCAAAGACAGGAACAACCATTCTTGCGACGTTCCGGTGTAGTCGTAAAAGCTTGCAGCTTGCAACCATGCCGTTGCTGTTGCAAAGGCGGGGAGCCAAGCCAAACAAGGGCAAACGTGGTAAAATGACCCTCCAGCTTGAACAGCCTCTGCCCCAAGGAGTTGAGTTTGGCTTCGGCACGCCACAGGGTGTGGGCTGATTTTCCAGGACCCAGACATGTCAAGAGATCTTTGATTCAGACATCTCGTTACTTGTTTTGATAAAGAACCGCTGCAGGATATGCATTTTGGCTCCTGCTTGGCCCCCTTGAGGCCCTCAAATCAAAGCAAAACCTTAGCACGTGGGGTCAGAAGTTGGCTTGCGGCGATAGGTTGTTGATCCCCCTCCTCCTTGCAGCAGGCAGGGAGGGCAAAACCGGGTCGCGCATGAGGCCTTAGCAGCATATGGTGGAAAAAGATTCCTACATGATCCCGAGTGAATGACAAATGGCGGCTTTCACAACTGATCACTACCACAACAACACTAGCAACAACAACAACGACGACGACGACGACGACGACGACGACGACGACGACAACAACAACAACAGCTACTCCTACTACTACTACTACTACTCCTACTACTACTACTACTACTTCTACTACTACTACTACTACTACTACTTCTACTACTTCTACTACTTCTACTACTACTACTACTACTACTACTACTTCTACTACTACTACTACTACTACTTCTACTACTACTACTACTACTACTACTTCTACTACTACTACTACTACTACTACCACTACCACTACCACTACCACTACCACTACCACTACCACTACCACTACCACTACCACTACCACTACCACTACCACTACCTACTACCACTAACTACGACTACACTACCACTACACTACACTACTACGTACCAC
>DF242327.1:0-35254 GCA_000507305.1 Breviolum minutum Mf 1.05b.01 | reverse complement strand
ACCACTACCACTACCCACTACCCATACCCACTACCCTACTACCACTTACCTCTACCTACTACCACTACCACTACCACTACCACTACCACTACCTCTACCACTACCACTACCACTACCACTACCACTACCACTACCACTACCACTACCACTACCACCACCACTAGGACTAGGACTAGGACTAGGACTAGGACTAGGACTAGGACTAGGACTAGGACTAGGACTTGGACTACACAGTACCTTCGTTCTTTTGCATCACACCAGACTTTATCACATCACATCAGATCACATCGCATCCCATCATATTTTCACGTCACATCACATCACATCGTACCGTATCCCATCACATCACATCGTGCCTTATCACATCACATTACATCGCATGACAGGGGGACGTCACGGAAAAATATGCCGAGAGAAAGAGAAGGATGTGAAGATAGCGAGAAGACAGAGAAATGATGCGCCGAAGATGGCAGGACAAATAGGATATACCCCAGTGGCAATCCCACACTGACTGTGTTGTTGAGAAAACGACAGCATGCCTGTTGGAGAGAGATGTCATGAAGAGACAGTTTGTCAGTACCATGGAGACACGGTTGTACAGTGTTCACTTCAGGCAGCTTCAGGCACTTTACTGCACAATTGTTCCACACAATTCAGCTCGCCAGGGGTCGCGGCACAAGAAAATGACTTACCACCAACTCCAAGAGAAAGCGCTGTCCTCATGTCGAAGTGGGCCAGCGGCTTCAAGCCGAGAAAAGTGTTGGCATATGCATGTATCCCACTACCAAGGACTCTACACACTGCTTTTGCCAATTGTTCATTCAGTAGATCATGTGGGAAGCTAAACTAAATACTGAACATGGTGAATTGGCAAATTCTCATAATTCCAAGCCGACGAGGCCTTTTTTTAACCCTCTTTTTGGTGAATTTCACCCAAAGACGCCCCATGGCTTCACCGGGATCGGTCCCTGAGCGCAGTTTTGATCTTGGCGCTGAGTTTTCTTCTCTACACCGCCAGCTATTTTGGTGAGAACCCTTGTCTCCAACCTCGATGCTACCAGATGGAGTCACCACCTCAAACTGTTGGAATGCCAGTCAATCCCCCCAAAAAAGAAAGCCTGAAGCAGGTGAACCCCAAGATGTTGATTTTTGCATATCTTTGGCTCTGTTGATGCTTTGCACCGATATTTTGAGCATTGAACTTCAGTGAAAAACTGCAAAGTTATGTTTCCTTCTAAAAGAGTCTGTACCACGCAAATTGTGACAGATGAAGAAATCTTCGGTGGGTTGGATCTGTCAAGTAGATGCCGCTTCTAGTCCGTTTGAAACTGGAGGTATTTATCAACACTTCAGCCTGGAGGTGAATGGCTGCACCGGATGTGATTCCCTGTTACAGACTCCAAAGCTTCGATCCGTTGCTCAACGGCAGGTTACGGGCGAACGCTTGAAAGGTGGATTAAGTGGTGGTTTGGGCCTTAACTGGTGGCATTTCAAAAGGCTGTTGGCCGTTGAGTCCTTGGTCAGGTAGACCATTGATCGTCGATGGCGAGGTGGGGTTGAACTGCCTGTTGGTAGGCACCATATCTTTTATCATGCAACATATCTTCAGGAAACAACCATTTAGTGGAAGAGTATCTCGGAGCATGCTGATCTTCTTGCAGACTCAAGCAGGTCTGCGATGCATCCAAATCCATCAGCGCAGCACTGGCAAGCAGCTTATCTTTCAGACAGATGTTTTGGGTGCAACCATCTCAGCCGTCAGCCAAGTTGCGTTCGGCTTGCTTAGGATGGTTTTCTTCCTCAAGCAGATGCTTCTTCTGCCCCTATGATGTCATCAGACGTCTTGAGTGAAGTCCTAGTCCCAGTGGGCTTTGGATGTTGGATGACCTTTTTTGATTTTTTGATATGTTACCAGTCATATCATATCAAATCAACCCAAACTCAATGACAAAACCCATGCAAGTTCATTATAAACCTGAGGTGTTTAGGAGGCTTCACCATCTGTGAAAAAACCTCAGGTTTGGAGCTTTGGAGGTTTACGCCTGAGCGTGGGAGGCAAGGGTTCCACATGTCCGGTATGGCTTTGTGTGTGCAATGTTAGTAGCCTTAGAATGTGAAGAAAGGTTGGTGCCCAGAACAACTTGGATTTTGAAATATATAAGATGTGCTGTAAAAAGCAGAAAGGAGATGCAATCACATGTGTCGACCCATACATATCTGCACATCCCATCTCAAACGTTCCTCAGCTTCATGGGCTCAAAGCGACGATGCCTTCCTTGGGACAATCAGAAGGGCCACAGCTGACACCGGAGCTGACTGATGTGCATGGTGTGCCCCTGTCCAAGTTGCCGTTGCCAGGGCAAACTGTAATACAGCTGACCGACCACTTGCGCATGTATTGCGATCAGTTTGGAAAAGCGTGTGAATCCTCCGACGAATGGGGATCTCCACCACTCCGAATCCAGATGCAACAAAACACCAACTCCGCGCCTGTTTTGCAAGGCATTGAAATGACCCCCGACCAGTTGACCCTTCACGTCCTTCTTCAAAGAGAGGCCAAAGTACTGAAGTCGAAACGGTGGAGCCTTCGCAGTTTCATTTGAAAAGAGCGATGGTTGGGCCGTGAGGGTTGATTTTGTTGTCATTCATCTTCTGTCATGAGAGACAAATATATTTGTGGCATTTTGTGGGCAAGTGGAAGGCTAGGAATGTATTATGCGATATTTATGTTTCTATTGCAAAGCTGTCTACCTACCCGGTTATGTTAACTTGCTCGTATTCGTTTTTGGCAAAGGTAGATGGGCCACCTTTTGGCACGTGTTACAACCATTTGATTTGAAACTTCATTCTCTCGTCATGTCTGATTGCAGGGCTCAAGGAGCTGTTACTGTAAGATCAAATGCCGCTCAAGCAATTATGTTGATAGGCAGCGCACAGTTTCTTGTGAAAGTTCCATTGCTGCAGTTCCTTGACTCCCGAAATCATGAGGTATCAAACCTGTCAAACATACCAGTTGACATGTACATTTTCTGCTGGCAAGCTATTTTTGTCCCCATGGTGCACTTTGCCTTGGTTTCAACATACTGATGGGTCCACAGAAGGTGAGTTCTGACAGTCAAGGCTACCGACCTCAAAGATCTCCATCGATTGGCTCAGATCTTCCCACTCTTTCAGATCAAGGTGGAGGGGGAGTGGCCTTGGTTCATATCTTTCAAACACATGGGATTGTGACATTTTACGGTATTAGAGAAGGAAGCAAGGCCGTGAGTAATCGTCATTAACCTCGAAGATACCCAACCCCGTACCTTTGTCATAAAGACTCTTCCGATCTGAAAAGGGACAATGGCAAAGGAAAATTCTCAGTGAAGTGAAGGCTGACAAATTTCCCTTCTTTCCGGGTGGAACCAGAACCACTTGTCGCCGTGAATCTGCAGGTGCCGTGTGGCACTCCAAGCCTCCGCAGCCCCTGGGACAGCCTCGCAGCGCCGAGCGCTACGCCCTCCTGGCGCCACTGGAGCTCTTCGGCGCCAAAGCCGAGGCCAGCGCCGCTTTGCGGCGAGTGGCTCCGGAAGCTGTGGAGCTGCGGTTGGAGGAAGCCTATGCCGCAGTGGCGCAAGAGCAGTGGTATTTGGATAGAAGGGATGCTGGGTGGCAATTTTAGTCTGTGAGCCAGGTTTGTGAACCGTGGTGTTGTTTTCAATTTTCAGATGAGCATCCGCTAAAACTTAAAACCTCCGATGTTTGATTCATTATGTCGCCGGTCATGAGATGCCAAAACCCTGGTAGAGCGATGGGAAATCTCAAAAGGGATACAGGTATAACTATGTATATATACATATATACATATGTATATATGTATATATGTAAATATCCTTTTTTTCTCTTTTTATCATTTCTGACCGCAGAGAAGAAAGCCAAGAATTCCAGACGAAGAATTCCAGAGCGATACCCCATGATCCCCAAAACCCCAAAAGTTGAAAAAGCGAAGGGAAATCCCAAGTGTTGGATGGTCTCAAGAGCCAGGCAGATGGGTTAGAGATGTTAATACTTACTTGCATCATAATTTGCAACTTGGTGATGTTTTCAAACTACTTCATTGGACTTGAGTTGCTGTGACTTCACGCTTATTTTTTTTTGGGATTTTCATCACACGATGGGAAGTTGCCGGGATACGGCAACCTAATCCTAATCCAACTCCAATTGACAGATCTCGTGGTGGTTGATTCTGCCTGAGCCCGCCGTGCAACCAGGATGTGAATCAACCGCACTGTTCGGATTGGCCTTCCTTTTGCCCTGACTTCTGGTGTTCCAGTGATTCTGGGAAGGTGTGTTTCCTTGCTGTGTCCCACGACATGGTGCAGAAAACAGCATCCAGTGGGCAGTACCATAAAGATGTAGGTAAGGATTGGCAGCTGTATGAGGCAAAAGCACCAGGCAATGTGGGTGGATTTCACAGTTGTTGCGTTGACACTGGGCAGCCTGGGTCAGATTGGACATTGGTTGCCCGGCTCGCCGACTTTGGATGCGTTTTGGACCGAACTGCTGGGGTGCGAGTGGAGTTCGCCGCTTTGGTGCGCAATGACTCTGCCAGTCTGGTGGCCTCTTTGGGGGGTCATGACGAATGCCGTGCCCTCTTCCGGGTAGCTGACGTGCACCTGCCGACGGGCCGGGTGATCATGTCCGATCCTGCAGATCTGCAAGACTTTGCAACTTCGACATCTTCGAAGGAGCCTGATGAGGCCATAGAAGATGGGCCTTGTGTTCCAAGTGGCCTCGGTGCTGGATATTACCCGGTGGTTCTGTCGCGTGACTCTTCCCAGCAGATTTGCCGTATCTCCCTGGTCTTTCATCCGCTACGCGTTACCAAAATCTCCAAGTCCTTCCCTCCTGGCCGCCATTCAGAAAAGGCTGACAAAGCGCGGCCAGTGTTGCCATCGAGTCAACGAAGTCAATCAAAGGATCCGACCCTACTCGCGTGAGCTAGAGGACCAAAGGCTCAAGGTTTCAAAACAAAACCCAGTTGGAGGATAGGTTCTTGCACAATCTTGCGTACAATCTCTCGTTTAGAGATATAATGAAATGCTTCAACCGGAGAACACTTCTTTGACAGGTGTCTTCAGTGCTTGCTGGTGCCGGCCGGAAGGCACCTGGAGAGCTGAACAGGACTGAGCAACTTGACACTTGGAGCCTCAGGTCAAGCTGGTTGGCCAAAAGAGACTGCAGCGGTGAACGGCAGAGTCTGTGAGAAGGCTGTAGGTGCGATTGCTTGACGTAAATTCAATACCAGTCGTGGTCCTTCGCCCAATTTTGAATACCGTCCACTTTTTTGTTTACTTATTGCTTTCTAGACTGGCAGTACTGTACTGTTTTTGAAGTTTTCAGTGCTGCAGGCGGACCTTTACATGTTGTAACAACCTTAGTACTGCTTCTTCTTTAACAAAACGCCTATGCCTTGGGATTTTTTGGGACAAAAATGGTCCTGGTTTCAGGTGGGTCCCGTGGAGCTCTTAGGGGCCAACGGTGTTCCGGAGCAGGACGGGGAGGGTGCTCCATTTGAAGGCAAGAAATGAGACCTAGAATTTGACCATGTTAAGCCACCTGATTTTTTCATGTATTCTTGGACTCCAGCTTGCTTGAAGCTGGTTTCTATTTCTAGCAGCTAGCAACCATATCATCTTGACTTTATATCTATCTGTTTGTCTATCGACCTCTATATCTACCTACCTATCTATGTAACTATCCATCTATCTATCCATCTATCTGTCTATCTATCTATCTAGCTATCTATCTAGATATCAAAGTTCACGCTCAGAAGCTGATGTGTTTCGCATGGCGTAGCATTACGCTATGTGTGCTAATGAAAGGAGCACTTGATCTATGTTGAAAAGCCAGGTCATGAGTTCTCATGATTCATGATTATCCTTGTCATGTAGAGGATCCGGAAAGCAGCCGTGCTCCCTATGTCCGGGGCTTGGACATTAACCTACTAATTTGCATTGGCAACTGCACATGTGTTGAGGTGCTCGATCGCTTCTTGTTAGATGTTCGTGGTTATTTTCTAGAGGCGATGGTATGTTGGGAAGGGAAGGGCAGCTTAAGCTCAAGAGTTTGGGTTTTATCTGTGGCTTTCGTAAAACAGTGGTCCAGATTTCTGCAATGAGCATTGGTTTTCAAAAAAAGTTAGGTTATATCCCATTATTTATATATATCTAATTGTAACTATGGTGCAACTGTTTTTGAACATGATCCTCAGTGCATCTCAAGGTTAGTAAACTCTTAGGCTTAATGTGGATTGATGCCAAAGTTCTCCCTTTTTGAAGGTGGACTTTGACCGAATTCGAGTTGTGGATGACGACGTCACGTTGGAAAGCCCAGAAATTGGTGGTGCCGCCGGGTGTCTGCGACCCTAAGAAATGTCAGAGGTAAGGTGTAGACAGTTAGTATTTTTGATTGTTACCATCTCTTGGTAAAACAGTATGTTGAAGAATCACCTTGATTGGCCATGAGAACAAGCTTGGGCTTATTGAGAAGTAGTCAGTATGGTTGAATTGATGATGCTTGAGAAGATGAGAAAGTGGTGGAGGAGGAAGAAGAAGAAGAGGAAAATACAACGACTGCACAACAAGGATGACTGGGTATGTATGGTGCATACACACACATATATATATGTTCTAATTTATACTTATTAGTATTATATATTATTATTATTATTATCATGGTTTTTATTATTATCATTATATTTTATTATCATCATTATTCACAGTGCAAAAAGGAAAAATATATCAGTGTTTGTATATTTTCATTTTTTCTCGCAACGCAACCAATGGTACACCGGCGGTGCTGAACCACGCTCCCCCCAGACAGACAGACACGGTCCCTCCAGCCATCCCAAACAGAAAGCTCTATGGCGATGTCATACTGCTCAATTGCAAATATAGAAACTCAAGCATGCTGATCGATGATGGACTGTTGATCGTGTTAGAACGTGGTCTTCAATGTGCCATCTATATGAAAACATTATGAAAACAATTGGTAATATTTGTCTTGTATATATATACTGATATACGTACCTACGATTATATATGTATTTTATGTACACAAAGGCTTTACAGGTCCAACTCTTGCGGGTCCAAGACTCAAGTAGGTGTGGTGGTCCTGGCTCTTCTATTTCGAGTCAGGCTGGAAACTGTCGAAGTCTTTGGGTATAGAGATGCATCTCGCTTTCGCGACATCTTCGGCCTTCCGAAGTGTCAGGCATTCCTCGGCCCGGGTGTTGGTTCAGTGGCAGCATCTGCTTGGCCCTCATGTTTCATTGCTGACTAAAATGAGTGAGGGCTCAAATGAAAGATCTACATACACATCTTTTCGGTAGAGAAAATCTGAGAAAACCTGGGATTCAACTTGGTGCAGGTGAAACCTGGGATTCAGTTTGTCGCCTCCCTGGGACAACCCAGCACCGTCTCCCTGACGACTTTGAACAGCGGTGGAGGCATCCATCGGTTGCACCGTTGCCTCCAAGCGGGCCAGGTCGGAACAATGGAAGTCCAAGATGCCCGCGGATACCATCCGGAACTCCGGGTCTTTTTCTCAGATCCCGAACGCAATCGCATAGATCTTGACATTTTCGCATGAAACTTGGATCTTTGAAGAAGTACTCTTGAACATTGCTGAAGCCTTCTCTTCTTTAGATTTCTTTCGCATATTTTCGGTTGACTTGCGTCAAACCTGGAATGAACTTCAGCTCTAGAGGGGATCGCGTACAGAATCATAGTTCACGAATGTGCTTGGCCAACGCCCACAGTCACGGCTTAGAATAGAAACAAACTAGCCACATTTGGCTAGGCACCGGTCGGGCCGGGTGTTGACCCAACAGGGGAAAATGCTTCCTTGATTTGGCACGGCCCTGAGATTTACGGATGTTGGAGGTTTCAAAGGGTGAGGGCAAATTGGTGCCTCCCAAGTGCTGGACAGCCATCCCCATTCACTGGAGTTGCACAGGTCTGACTTAGCAACCACCACAGCTGGAGTATACAGAGTCTGGATACTGAGCCCTTTGAACCACTCGTTTTTCTGTGTTTCTCAGTTGGAAATTGGTCAATTCAAACCCTGAGGTGTGCTGGTGTTCTGCCTTGAGGCAGGGTTGAAGAAAGCCCTGGCGGATGCCAATGTTGCAGACGTGTCAATGGCACAGGCCAACGGATGCTGGGGAGAATCCTGTAGCGGCCTCATGCGATGGTCCTCCAAAGTCTTTCAGGGGCTGCAGGAGGCAGTGGGCTCCAGCCGAGATGTTGTTAAGGTAGACATGGCGAATTTGTTTCCAACTCCACCAGACGAGGCCTAGGGGAATATTGGATCGTTGCAGTTTTAGGGAGGGAGGGGTTCTGGAGCGGCTTGTAGTTTTTACATGATATTAAGATTATCAGTCAGGACGAGGGTTCTGCCAGATGTTAGTAGCCAGGTTGATCTTAACCTCACGTTGCTTCCTCAGAAAAAACCAGGTTTTTGCCAAGTGTTTTTTTTGCGCGAAAAACCGCTTGGTTTGAGGAATGTCACCAATGATACCAACTTCAGCTGGGGTTATGAGATTGGCCTGGAGGAGAGGTGAAGCTGATAAGGTGATAGACGTCCCACCGTGGAAAAATCATTTTCAATTTGCTTTCTAAAAAGTGACATTCGAGGCCATTTTTGCCAAGCAAAAATAGCAAGTCTATTGAAGTTCCAGGAGGTTTTAGAGAAAGATTTATGATACTTTGTACTGTATTGTTATTTGAAGGGAGTATACCAGTCAGGAACCAAAACTTTCATGCTTTGAGGACTACGGACCAGCATTTCGCAAGCTGCAGGTTACGAGCCAAGTTTGTTGGTTGACTGGAAGTGTCACAATTACAATGAGTCGGAGTCGGGCCAATAGTAACAGAGATTGAGGTTGTATTCCAGGCAAAAAAAAAGTTCTTTTACCTTTGCTTGTGCATCTACTGCAGCCTGTATATCAAAGTGTGGAGGATGGTTGTGACTCCGACGTTCCCATGTTCGCGGTGGTGCCCGTAGGGCTTGACCACGGTACATGTCAGATGAGGGTTCGGTCAGATCCCAGACAGACGGCGAGTCTGAATACAAGTCCAGCTGGCAGCGATGGCAGAGCATGCCTGGATTCTTGGAAGAACGACGTCAACAACTCTTAAAGAAAAGCACTGTGGAAAAACAACTGGTGGAAGGATCTCGACCCACGCAAGAAGCACTTGACTTCTTTGAGTCTTTGTTGTCAGGTACGGAGGTTGAGGAAGATCCGCAAGCCATTGATACCACGAACGGGGCTGCTCAACTTCAGGATGCTGCAAGGCGTTTGAAGGAGCAAGCAGAAGCTTTGAGATCCCTGCGGCAAGTTCCAGCAAAGGAGCCGTGCCAAGACCAGGATGTTAAGGGTGTGAAGGATGCCAGTTCTGCCCCACAAATCCCCAAAAGCTTCCAAGAAAGTTTGGAAGAGCGAGAAGCTTTTGCTCAAGCTCGGCGTTTGGAACACCAACGCAGGCTTCAAGAGCTGGAAACTGCTGCAGCTTTGGAGCGTGAGCAGCTCCAGGCCGAGATTGAGCGGGAGCAAACTGCTGCAGCTGCACGTCGTGATGCACAGCAAGCATGGTTTGAAGAATTCTCGCAGAACACCCAAAAGAAGAAAGAAGCAGCAGAGCGGGATTCAAGAGCTAAAGCTGCCAAATCCTTTGGTGAGAGAGATAATTACTGGCGTACTAGGTGGTGGCGGTATGTGCCCGAGGATAGTGGCCAGAGCCAAGGTTCCAAACATCCACGGCCTCCAAACTCCAGTGCTCACCGTACTCGTGGTACTCATGGTGCGCAGCACTCCTGGGAGGGCAACTCCAAGGATTTCTCAGGTGAGAGGGAGACCTGGAGGCCACAGGTCACGGAGAGTCGACCTGCAGAGGCATCTGCGATTTTGCGTGAATTGCTTCTACATCGCGAGGAATCACTGCAGTGCAGAAAGAAGATTTGGCATCAACCTTAGTTTCTGATGGTTTCCGTAGCAATCTTTTGAAGGCTTTAGGACTCTTGGCTTTCTCAGATTTGTCGCTTGTGTATGTCTACCTTTTAGGGGAAGCATTCTTGTTACAGCACGACATGGTCAAGCCAAGATCAGAGTGTCATTTCCACATGGCAGCAACCCACCTGTCAGGCGTGCTTTGTGCTTGCGATGGCATCCAGACAAGAGTGAGGGTGGAGACAAAGATCTCTCCACCCGTGTTTTTCAGCAACTCTCCGAATTGAAGCCTTGGTTCTTGCCTGAGGCATAGTCGGATCGGATTTGGATACCATGCACGTTTCCATGAGTTTGGTGCGTGTATGTGGGTCTGCTTTTTCAAAGACCTTCCCATGAAGTGGAAGGTATATCTAGATGTCTGCGTGGCAACCACGCAGCAGGCAGTGCAAGACGCATGGCCCAGCGGAAAAATCAAATTTCATTGGCCAATCTTTGTACCTTTCCGAAGCTCCAGTGAATTGGATGAAGAGTTGGGTCCAACTTGTTGCACCTAGGAATTGGCCGGAGGCGATGGCAACTGGGGGATGTTTCACAAATCCAGGGCCAGGGTGGCTTTGGCGGCTATGTCTATGTGAAGCATAGTTTGGGTTCGTGGCCAGGAACCAATGGCAGTAACAACAGCAACAGCAGCCAGGGACCCCAGTCCTTGATGATGCCAATATCAATGCTTCACTGTGCTTGGCAGTTTGTGTCTGATTTTTTTGCTGCAAAGATATTTTTTTCCCGGCAAAACGCTGTTGCATTTTTCACTCAAAAAGTCCCTGTTGGGCACTCCGTCCAAGCTTTGGAGCTATGGCCGAGCTTGATCAGGTTGGAGAAATCTGTGGATTGTCATGGTGATTCTCGGGGTGGTCTATGAGTCCATGTACTGTCTATGCAAATAAGTCGGAGGTGTATCAGTGTGTGGTGAGTGCAAAGTGTAGACTACAACAGTACATGGGGATTATCCAAAATAGTGGTGTCCAACATGAACATAGAAGATAGATACCTCCAAATAATGATAGCATCTGTAATTTAACGGGGGTTGCCCAGTGGTCCGCTCGGGTGACCCACATATGCATTTTTATGATGCGATTGTCATCAACAAGAGGGCGGTGCGTCGGATTTTGCACAGATGATGCGCATGTGGCAGGTGCAGACGAACAATGATGTGAAAGAGAAAAAGGAGAAGGACAAAAAGGAGAAAAAAGAGAAGAAGGAAAAGAAACACAAAGACGGCGGCGGTGAGGACGGAAAGGAAAAGAAAGAGAAGAAGGAAAAGGACGGAAATCACAAGCACAAGAAGGATAAAAAAGAGAAAAAACACAAGGACATGGTCCGCACTGGGGAGCTGAAGTGTTCTAAATTCTAATCCGTGTTTTTGGTTGCTGTGATCTGATTTCCAACTACAGTGGACATTGCCCCTACTTTTGCAGGACAAACAGCATAAGGAAAAGAAGGATAAGAAAGAGAAAAAGGAGAAGAAGGACAAGAAGAAGAAAGAGAAAAAAGAGAAGGCTGTTGCCCAAAGCCAAGCGAAGCCTGCGAAGAAGTTCAGCTGCAATTGGAAGGGGGGAATCCGTTGAATGGAAGCTGAGTCCGAAAGGCTTTTGTGCACTGAGGCACAAGCTGCATGTCGTAAAGCACATGCAAGCCGTCAAGAAGAAAAGGTCACAAACAGCTGTGGTCGAGCAGAAGAAGATCTTGCTGAAGAATCTTGGCAAAAGGGGAGGTATTTTTTNCCACAAAAACCCCAACCAACCACACCACGTGAGCTGGAAAGAAAGCAGGCACAAAGCCCACAGACCAAAAAAAAAAAATGCCCAAAAAAAAAGAAAAAAATTCCCAAAACAAGTCCGCACCCATTGGCAAAAACGCGGAAGAATCATGTACACTGGACACTCTTTGGGGCCTATGCTAGTGCAATATACATTCAGGAATCATTCACGTACATCATCATACCTTCAGGATATGCCCCACTGCACACTTCAATTGCTGGATCTACCACCCTGAAATTTCCCACTTCATAGTCGTTTACCTCTGGATAGTAGTGGTGAAGATATCCCAGCAAAAAAAAAATCACTGGAGTTTCAGGAGCTGCCCGGGTGGCTGCGAACTTGCAGTGCTCTAAAACTTGCCTTGTGTTTAAGGACTGAAGATGACTATGAACCTGTGAACCGATGGTGGGAACGAGAGGATGGCGCTGAAAGTGGCAAACGTGGTGCCAAGAAGTGGGACACTTTTGAACACCATGGGTGCCCCAGCAGCCATACAGACGTCGGATTTTTGCGATTAAGTGTTTCTTATTGTTGAGTGGGATCCCTACCCCCAAAACAGCAACAAGAGTGACATAGTTTTTGGTGCAGAACCTTGCCAAAAGCTATAGTATCAAGCTCTTTGAATCTTTAAGAACCTGTGGCTTGAGGCTTTCCTTCGCACCCGACTATGAGCCGATCAAGGTCCCACTCATCTATGATGGCAAAGAGATCCTGTTGGAACCCGAAGCTGTAGCTTGACACCAAACACAAAGCAATAGCAACGAACAGTTGACCTTGAAAAAGTGACAGCCAATGCACAGTTTGTTGGCAGCCTCTTTTTTGACTTGTCGGTGACACAGGAAGAGATCGCATATTATTGGACTTCGGTAAAGGGAACGCCTTATGAAGTCAAGGACACATACGGACTTTGAAGATCTTGTGAATGACTCGTTCCTTGCAGCCTTTTTAGAGAAGTTGCGTGCATGCAATGCCAGGATATTTTCATCCAGAACTTCTGGAAGACTTTCAAGGAATACTTACCCAAAGGCACTCCCATCAAAGACTTCAAGAAATGTGACTTTTCCAAGATGACACTTGGCAGACATGAGAACCAACCTTTGCCTCATGATTTTGTAATTGCTTTGGAAGTGTGTGTGGAAGCTAACTTATGGTCATTGATGGGCTGGCCGAGGCAAGAGTATCGTGAAGCAGAGCGTCAAAAGCGACTAAATCGCAGCAAGGAAGAGAAGGCTGGCGGGCCAGCAACGCCTCCCCCCCAAGGCTATTTCTGCATCCCCAGCCGTACCTCACTGTCATCCTCCAATCTCGCCCCAAGTTGGACAAACTCCCGTCCTCATGTCCAGTAGGTTGCCAACATACAGTCGTAAGTAGCTCCCAAGTAGCTTCCAAAGTTGGAGAATCTGCCCCAAAGCCCTGTAGGTTGGCCATACAGGCAGTCCGGCATTGAATTTTATTTATGTGATTATACATATTTCACTATACAGCAAGGTGCTACTGTAGGAGGTTTCAGGTTTCAAGTCTTTAGGGACCCTATTGATAAAGGCTGGACAGACTGCTTGCTTTTGAAGTGCATGTTGCGTGACGGTGGTCTACCGTCGCACCAGGAAGCAGAGAAGGCGAAGAATGCCAAAGAGACCGAATGGTACAGCAACTCGTCTCAAGAATGCATGAGTTTTTCTGTGGTCAAATTGGCCGGATGCATAGCTAGCCTCTGATAGCTGATTTTGGGAAGACTATTTCTCTAGGTCACTGAGTGCCAAGTGGAAAGGTTGATGAATTGGGTGCCCTTACAACTCTAGGTTTGTTTCATACCCAGGCCATGCGATTGTCAATGGTGTACGAGAGAAATTGGGTAACTTCAAGCGGGGAACCTAAGAATGACGACCTCAGGGATCATCATAGGTTCATTGGAAGTGTGATGAGGCTAGAGCCGCCGCAGCTTTTTCGGGGTCGTGGTGAACATCCAAAGCAAGGGCTTTTGAAAAAACGGACTTTTCCTGAGAGCTGCTCGGCAAAGATTTCCAGCAAAAAAATAACCATTTCTGTTGCAAGGTGTCACCGATGAGACATGTAACGACGACTCATGGCTACTGCATGACTGGATGCAATTGAGCCTACATGCCCAATTGTTCCCCTAGCCATATGCAGAGTAGAGGAAGTATAGTAGACTCAGTAGACACTTCGGGTGAACTCACCGAGCTGTGAAATGATAGTAATTTTGTGATACAAAGAGTCCGATTTCTGAGGTGTGACCCTCAACATTGGCGAGACAGCATGCGTTCCAAAGGTTTGTGGAATGCCTGGTCACGCTTGGAGAGATATTGTTCATGAGAATACGGTGCAATGGATTGCCATGTTTGAGGATGGATTGCTCCAAGACAGCAAATATGTGTCCTTTGCGGCCACCAGTGGTTTGAAAGGCCAGCCAGATATGCTCAAGTATGACAGAGCTCGGAGACTGGTGAGCAAGATCGATGAGATTCGCGACTCCTATCAGAAAATGATGAAAAGCAAGAAAATCTTAGAACGGCAGATGGCCACCGCCACGTACTTCATTGACAAATTGGCTCTACGAGTTGGTGGTGAGAAAGACACTGAAGAGGAAGCTGATACTGTGGGCTGCTGTTCCTTGCGTGTGGAACACTTGACGCTCACTGAGCCCTTGACCATCCACTTGGATTTCCTGGGAAAGGATTCTATTCGATACTCCAACAGCGTCGAAGTGACCAAGGAAGTCTTCGACAATGTAAAGAATTTCATCAATGGAAAATCCAAGACGGCTCAGGTCTTTGACAAAATCGCCCCGACAGACCTCAACGAGTGCCTTGTAAGTCATTGAGTCATCGACGAAATGTATGTGTGAACAAATTTCAAACGCTGGGGTTTGTTTGCAGGAGCAGTTTAGAATGTAACAATTTGAATCTAATTTGCCACAAGTAATTCCAGGATCATTGCTTCTTCATTTCTGTCAGCTTTTGTTAGATGTTCCGCCCAACCATGTTTTCGAAGTGTCTGTGTGTTTCGCACGGGAGACCGTCCAAGTCACTGCACATTTCGCGATTCCGAATCTCCAGACCTTGCTGGAGACCTCAGGTATTTCAAGAATTTCATGGACGATTTGTCCGCGAAGGTCTTCCGAACATACAATGCCTCCTTCACGTTGCAAGCCGAGTTGAACAGGTTTGACGTCAAGAAATCCCTCACACAGGACCGGGGTCTGATTTCAGAGGAATTTCTTTTGGTATTGCTTCCTTGAAAAACTCCGGCCTTGGGACTGGTAGTGATACTTTCAAAATCATCAGCCGTCAGGGATGTTCGTTTTGGATCTTTTTGGCACCCTGGCGCCAGGATCAACTATACCAATTCTACAATGATGCCAATCGTCAGGTCGCAATTTTGTGTCTTTTGGCTTGCAACAAGTCAGTATCATCCATAGTCAATGCATCTGGGGGCTGATGGTGATTGTACCGAGAAGAGACAGATGTCGGGCTCCACCTTTGGGAGTGTCCAAGGTAACCATCAGAAGGCTGAATCCAAGACACATGCCCAATCGATGGAAAAGCTGAAAACCCAAGAGAAGGAAATTGAAAGGAACTACAAGACTTTGAAGAAGCATCTCCATGCACTGCAAGAGGGAAAGACTATCAAGGACCATGTTACAGTTTATTTTGTAAGAGTCGCGAGGATTAAAAGGTAGGATGGTCACGGATGGTCGTGGGATCGTAAACTCTATGGGCCAGTTGAAATTGCAGCCTTTGAGCCTTGAAAGTTTGGATCTCTGCCTCCCTGCTTCGGAGGACAATGCTTCTACAAAGATGCCCAAAGATGCAGTTGCTACAAGAAAGACACTTTTCCAGCACTGGCATTGGGCTTGAATGATTCAAATAGACAGCTTGTACTTGTCAACTCTCCAGAGACTTGCTTTGGACACCTCTGGACTATTCTTGACTGGTATGGCTTAAGAAGTCCTTTATTTCGTTAATCATTTTCATTTCAAATTCCAGTATCAAATGCAAACAGCTGAGTGGACATGCCCACATGTTTTGCACCAGCTCTATCCATGCTTCAGGAAGATGGCGGAGGTGAAGGTGCGATTGACGAGGCATCGCACTAACATTGAAACCAAAGAGGCCAACAAGACGGTGTCCCTCGGAACCTCAAAGGTAAACTACATGGATCCTAGAATTACGGTGGCCTGGTGCAAAAAGGTGCGGTGTTGCTTTGCTTTCAATTGAGTTTCACTTGAGAGTCTTGCGATCAACAAATGGAAACAAACGAGAGAGGGATATGTGCCGAAGGTAAACTAGGAGGGTTCCCCTATGAAGACAAATGGAAAGGGTTGTCTGTCTGTGCGAACCATTTGTCAAAGCGGCATTGAGTTGCATCTTGCTTGCCTTGTGTCAGGTGGACCTGGCGATTGAGAAGGTATTTCCAAAAACCATCCGCACCAAATTCCCTTGGGCCATGCATTTTCCATCTTCCTACGTCTTTCAATGATTTCAGCTGAAAACCTGGGCATGAGGGGAATCCTCTGACCAGTGCCAGTGGCCTATATTTTTGACAGCAGCGTTTGTCCTTTGCTCGTCAAGTCTCACCACTTTGCTCCCATAGCCAGGAGCACAATGTCAAACAAGTCTGGTCTGACATGACCTTGGACTCATTCGATTCACAGGCTAGCAGCTGACTTGGCGGACAGGTTGGCTCAGGTATGTCACATAGAAGCTGTTAGCAGCAAATTCTGGTAGGTTGGGGTATGGGTTGGCATGAAGCATGCTGGACAGAGGCTTCGTGGTGAGCGTCTGCATTTTGCTTGTGCCCGAAAAAGGGTTTGCCAAGTGATGGCATGTGCAGCTGTACAAGGTGCCTGTTCACTCTTCTATCCTGAAAACCACTGGTGCCAAAGCACTAGCAGCTACTAGCACTGGGATACAAAACGAAACATTCAATTCGGTTGGTTGTTTTTGCTTTTCCATGCTTTTCCTTCCTTTTATTTTTTCAGGTAACCTCAGCAGCTTCAGTGATGAGACGGTGGATGATGACATGTACGACAATATGGAGAGCATCAGCATGGTCGAGGATGTGAATGCTTCTGCCATGGCCCCAGAAGTTGTCATGCGGATGCACGGGGAGAGCAGTTTCCAGGCTTTTCGGACTCTTTGCAAATAGTGGATGACAGGACCCAGTGTGCAACTCCGATTCCATGTGGGGAACCTCGTTCTCTGTTCGCGAGTGTGCAACTGGATCTTTGGAATGTCAATTGTCACTCGCTTCAGCTTTTCGTGTACGGGTTGCTGCAATGTCAAGACAGGTTCAGTCTGGACTTGGGAAATTTCTCGATTGCTGGACCAACAGGACTGGAGGCGTTGATTTGGAAGAGAAGAGAGAATGGGAAGCGGTGAAGTGTTTTCAAGTTGACAGGAGGAAGTTTATATCGTATATTGTCATATAATTAGTTAAAAGACCATTGACATTCAAACATATAACAACAAAATACGGTCATACACTCAGTAAAGTCAATCCAGCTAGAGTGCAGAAACTTTGGGTTTATGGTACACTTGCATTTCCTATTTTTCATTTGCTATATATAAGCATCTGTTAAAAGCACCAGCATTTGCTCATGCTGATCTGTATGCGCCCTGTGTGATTGCTGCCAGGTAGTGGGAGCTGAAGGGTTCGACAGACGCAATGTTCGCGCTTGCTACTTAAAGCTTGCAACCCTTGGTGGGGCAAAATTCATGAACTCAGGCAGTGTGAATATGTGTGAATCACATTGAATCACATCACATCATGAGTTCCTCAACTTGAAGGGAGACAGCTATTGATGATTCATGAAAATGCGGCAAATCATGGAGCTGGAAATTTTTAAAACATACCTAGTACCTAGCCCAAAAAACTGATAAGAACTGCAGGTTTGCTTCGTGACAGGGATATTTGAGGATATTTGCGTGTCAGCTATTTCCATGTCAGCAGTTCTAAGCAATTTCTATCATTCTGGTCAATCTGTTCATTCAGAAACTCTTTGTTTCTCGTTTTGCAGAGCCACAATTTCCTGCCCACTAAACAGAGCACTTGTACCCCCAAATCGTCCCCAAAATAGCTTAGTTTGGTGTACCATGCGAGCAGATGCAAAGACACTTGGGGTAGCGGTGACCACAAAAATCACCCCAAACGCCCAGGTTGGAGTGAATTTCTCCTTGACAGCCCAGTGGCTCAGAGTTTCTATCTCTTTGTGGGCTTGCCCTGCCATTTATACGATCATTTTGCGACCTGGTGTAACGACAAGGTCCATGGTTTTGGTTTGGGAGATGGTCGTTCACAGCGGCTGAGACTTGCCAGAGCCTTGAGTTGCGAAACGCGAAACCATTCTGCAGAACTGCGCCTTGAGGTGCTAGCGCCAGTGAGGTGTGGCCAGGAAGGGCCACGACCTCAGCTCCGAGTGATATTTTCTGTCCCGTTCAACTCCAAGCTGCTAAGCTGAAATTTCAACCGCCCATCAGCAGTTCCTCCTAGAAAACAGGACTTCCAACGGCACACACCACCTTCGCGGACAGTTAGCAGAGGACAACGGACATGGACCTGAATCCATATCAGGTGTGTCAACACATCACCCTGAAGCATTCCTCGAGGACCCAGAGGCTGCTGGTAGTGGTTCAGATCCTAACACCGCCCAAACGCCTGGAGCCAAGCATCGCAAATCGCTTTCACCAATCTGGGTGTCGAAACCGCTGCGTCAGGTGGGGGCCACTGGCACTGGCGCGAAGTGGGCTCTACTATGTTTGTTTGTGCTCGGGTCGAGGCAACTTGGGTTGGCATGGGTTGGCCATCTTTCCGGGTTGGAGCTCTTTTCACAATCCTTCACTGAACCTTCTTTGGGGTTGATGTTGAGTATGATGCGTATTATTTTTTGTTTTTTTTCCCATCACTCCGGAGGGCGAGGGTGCCAAGAAGATATTGACTTCCAAGTAGAAGTTGGCCTGGAGCACAGTTCAACGCAGCGATATTCTGCGCTGCCTTTGCTGCCATTGCCACTGAGGTAGCGTAGAAGCATTTTGGCCAAACTTGCGCCATACGCCTAGACTTTGTGTTAACTACAGGTAGTAAGATCGCAAGCATAAAGATGCATACATAAAAGTGAATAGAGGAAGTAGCCAAAACTGAGCCTCTTGTCACTAACTTCTTGGCCGATGGGCATGAGACAGGATCAGTTTGATGTGATTCTGAAGTCTGAACAGCAGACGCAACGAAGCCAGGTTTGGAAACCGGTGGCATTGAGTTGGCGGCTGAGGGATATCCAGCTCGAGTCAAGGTCGACTTGTTCCGAATGGTTGGATGACTGGCAGAAGCTGCAATGTCGAGGTTGCGAGTGATCCCTCACGTGGTGTTCTCCATGGACCTTGTGGTCAGCATCTCAGGCTTTTCCCTGACCAAAAACAAGGGCTATTTTGGCACACTCGAAACGGAGAGGCTACACTCGAAACACCAAGGGTCCAGAGTTGTCCGTTCAAGATCGGGCCACAAGCTCAGATAATTTCTTTTTGAAGCGATTGAGGCAACACCTGGATGGAAAGCCAGCTGTTTTTTTGGTCGTTGGATGTCATAAATGTATCCTTTCAGAAACAAACTGGTGAGTTTGGTGTCGATTCTCTCATTTCACCTCATTCACGACTCCAGGTACGGATCGTGGATTTCAGCACTGCTTGTGGACAGCCTGGGTTGGGCCACCCAAGTGGGAAAAAGTTAACGGCCAACCGCCAACGGTCCAACGAATCCAATGGAATTTGCTGAGATGATGCAAGGTCGGAAGCACACACCTCGAAGTTGCACTTGCCTTAGGGTGGTACCAGTTTAGAACCAATGCAGGAAGACGATTTATAGCGATTTAATGGGATCTATAACCTTAGGTGAAACGCAATTTTGGTGGATTCTTGATAGTTTTCCGCGGTTGCAATTGCTTTGCTTGTCATCCCTCACGCAGAAGTTTCCGGCTTGTGAGGCGGGGTCCTCTAGCGGAAGTTCCAAATACACCTGGACTTCTTGGCCAGGAGCTTATGAAAACACTCTGAGTTTTCTCTAGTCATGTTCTCATATCCATACACATCCTACCCGTTCTACCCATATCTTCCTATTGGCAGCTTCTTTGCCAATCTCAGGGGCTTATGGGTATACTCAACCAAGGCCAGAGTGAGGGGCTTACCAACCTGACCTGGCCGCAGTTGCGCCTGGTGGATGGTGGTCTTTTTCGTGTTTGTTGGTGTCCTGGTGGAGAACAGGCTGGAGTCAGGGGCTCAGAGGTGGGAAAGGAGATTCAGCAAGAGTTTCTTGACACAAGCCTGGCCGCCTGGCTTTGGCGTTTTTTTGTTGAGTTTTTTTTTTCAAAAACATCCTTGCATACACACATATCCCATGACATATGATTCACATGTTGCTGTATTATGGCACTACCTGGTCATGGTATATAGAAAGTCTCAGGCAGAGAGCAGCAGCTGCTCCACTCCAGAGGACTTCTATGCAGAGGTGGCTGGTTGTTTTCTGTATTTCTTCGTTGCATTTTCAAAGGATGCAAAAGACTTGGGGTCATTGTCGTCATGAATGTTTTTCCGAGATGTTTTGCAAGTGGGATGGATGGCCGGTGAGTGCTGCAGTTGATTTTACCAATTTTGAAAAAGTTCGTGCTTTTGTAGGGTGTTGTCATTGGATGTGAAGTGAATGATTATGCGGAATATGGGAATCAGTTGGTTTGTATATCATTTGGTGGCTCTGCAGTTCGGGACGTTTTCAGCCTTGAAGATCCGCGATGGATGGCCAAAGGCTCAAGAGATGGGAACAGATTGGTATTAGATTCGGATCTTGCGTAATTACTAGTATTACTACATCAATATTCGAAACATTGAGACATGCTTGATAGAATTTGAACAAGTCGTCAAGGTCCAGCGCCTGTGCACGAGCTGAAGAGCCTATCCTTCTTCATGTACGGGGCCTTGAACTGGTTACACCGAGACTTTGCCCAACTGATCGCACATCCTTGTGAATTGTGCTCTGTGCCTTGTGCTGTGGTAATGGCCTCGAGTTGGATTCTTCTCAATTCTCAGAATGAAGAGTTATGATAGATGGGGCTCTTGCGTTATGGTGCTTGATTCTGCTCAATTCTGCGCCGTTCTGGATTCCGGATGCTGCATCCCTTGTTTGGATAAGCCGGGTAGTAAAAGACCATGAAAGGCTTATAGGCTTATTTATCAGCCTCTACTGTAGATTCTAGATAGTTTAAATTGGTACAATTTTGATAGGAAGCTGTTCGCCATGAAAGAAGCATCCTGGGTGCCTGCAGCGCTGACTGCTGTGAGCGGATGCACTGGCTTCTTGGTTTAATTATATGATTTCGACTTTGGAGATTTACAAGGAAGTGAGATGAGACGCGTGAAACTGTGAATTCAAGTCATAACACTATGCACAATCATCGCATAATCTATGCACGCCAAGTTTTGCCAAAACAAAGTGGAATTTGGATCCCACTGCCTCACATCTATACATGTTTGAGCGTAACATGGTTTATGGTAGTTTTCGATTCCCATGCTTTAACATACGTGTGAATGCCTCATTTACATAAACATCCTATTATAGCAAACTTGTTTTGTAGAACATGCAATGAGTAACATGGCAAGGACAGCATCGATTTAACAATTCCCGCGAGCTGCAAAGGTTATGCTGCGATGTGCTGGACTTTGGGCTTGCTCACGCCGCTTCCGAAGCTCTCCGCCAGCTTTCCCAAAGTGACGGCCTCAGCTACAGGGGAAGTCATCTAAAATCTGCGCATTCCTGTCCCATGCCCCTCGGTGTCTGGTCCACACACACGACTACAAGAATTTCTAACCTGAGGAATGGGGGGGAGGTATTACCATTTGATCCTTCTTGGAACTCTTTAGATGCTGCAGGTGATGGTGGCTTTGTTGATTCATGAAGCTTGGGTGACCTTCCAGCATGCTAACGTGCTCTTCAACCCATTTTGTCAGCAGTTAGATCGGCGTTACGGAGTCGCACTGCTTCGAAAGGGACAGCATTGGGTGATTGCCAGTGTACTTGTGATGTACTGGTCCAGAGAGGTTGCCAGTATGCTCTTGTGTTTGCCCTACATATCGCAGCCTGCCCAAGTGGCCGTTTTCGTATCCGTGGCATACCATACCATCAAAATGCTTAGCATTTGCAAGGATGCTCAGAGGCTCTCTGCACAATTTTTGGTCGATACAGTTTTCCTTCTCATTTCCCTCCCCTCCCTCCCCTCCCTCCCTCTCCCCTCGCCGACATTTTCCCAACCTAAAGCCCCTGGTTCTTAATCATGCACAATTTTTGAACGTGATCTGTTTGTTTCTGAGTTTCAGTTTTTCCCACTCCAGAACTACATGGGATTTTATGTAGTTTTGAAGTGAAGGTGCTGGTCTCCAACACTGGGCATCATGAAGTTGTTGATCGACCACTGGCATTTTCAAAGTTTGGCTACAAAGATGGTTAGCCTTTTGCGCATGGGACTGCAGGGCTATGATACCTTCACGCATGTTTTCTTGGTGGATAAAGGGTCAGCTTTGACATTTTTGATATTTTTCTTTTCCAAGGTGTGACAATTAATAATTACTGTAGTGCACTGTAGTGCTTTCTTTTCTTCTTTAGATTCTTTAGATGCCTTGATTCGCAAGGTTCTCATCGTCCGAGATCTCATTTATTCAGGGTTGGGCGGGGAGGGCGTGCTGTTTTTGCACGTCACCTTTTGCCTATGGCTACTTCATGCAGTGATGAATCAGATATCCCAGAAAAGTACATCGACCTTGGTAGTGGAAAGTTGGCGCCACATGCTTGGCTTTGGCAAAAAGAAGTCTGATGAGGAGAAGGTCACTACCCCTGAACATGTAGAGACCTGTGTTGTTTGCGATTTATTGCACCATCGGGCTGGTGCTTTCTGGAAGGATGCTGCGAAACGGCGCAAAAGCCAAAGCGGAGCTTCTGGGCGGGAATCCCCCAGTAGACTTAGTCGACAGCTATTGGCAGCGGTGTTCACCCTGCAAATTGGATCGACGATGTATGCTGCGATGCTTTTTCTTTTCAACGGTTTGCAATTTGGGGCCGCTGTTTCCGGGCCTGCTTCCTTTTCACTGCTCTTGTTCTTACATGAAGGATGGGTGATGCTTCAGCATGGCAATGTTTTGCTAAACCCTTTCTGTCAGCACCTGGATCGAAACTATGGAATCTCTTTGCTTCAGAGTGGTCAGCACTGGGTCATTGCCGGAGTTTTGGTAATGTATTGGTCCCGTGAAGTACTTGGCATGCTCTTCTGCCTCACCTCTGTGACATACAGGACACAAGTGGCAATTTTGCTTTCTTCCGTCTACCATTTAGTGAAGATGTACCGTATTTGTACGGATGCGCAACGACGTTCATCGCCTAAGCTTGGCATCATGCGGCTCCTGATTGACCACTGGCACAACGAGACCTTAGCGCAGGTCTCGATAAGTGCGTTGCGCATCTTTCTACAAGGCGCGGCCAAAAGCTGGATTTAGCGACTTTTGGCTTCAAAATCCACACTTCCAAAAATGGCTGAGAGAATGCAATTGAAGATTAGGGTGACTTGTTTATCTGGATTTCATGATTTGCATTGTTGAAGTGGCAGGTAGAAGCTCCAAAGCCGTGTGTGTTTTCGATCCGTTATTTTCCCCAAAAACCTGCGTTAGGTTTCTTGGGTCAACACGTTTTATAGAGGGACCTCACTTGTCAACAAACCTGTTTTTAGGCAGCGACACCTTCACCCATGTGATGATTGTAAAGGATATGTTGGAAGCAGAAGGACGGCTTCGATGCCTACACCTGTTGCTGCTCACCTCAACTTCCTTACTTTTTTTTGGTAGCACTCAGGAAATTATGTAGGTGAGCATGTACTTGTGTCAATGTTGAAAGAAGCACGTGACCCAACACAATTTCTTGCGCACACTTGATACACTTGGCAGTCCCTAACTTGGCCGCATTTTTTCCGTCAATCTATGGTAGTTTGTTATCTACCTTTCTTTGTAATTTTCTGTGATCATCAAAGCTCTTGCCCTCCGTTGAAAATACACTTTGTGCATGTTCTGTCCTTCTGGGGCTCCACTCAGGTTCTTGGTTTGGATTGTCCATGCAGCTCTAAATCAAGCTACCCAAAAAAGCACCTCGACATTGATTGTTGAAGCATGGCGCAAAGTGTACAGGCCGACGGTGCATGTGGCTTGGCCGAATAGAGTAACGAAAGGTGAGGATTATGTGAAGCACAAAACCCCCAATATGGTCCAGTTGGTCATGCAGTGACAACACTAACCTTAGAGAGATGGCATGAGGTGGTTTTGTGTGAGACTATGTGAGGGTCAATTGTTGCAAGTTGAAAATTCCTTGTTTGTTGACCATCTTTTTGGGGAAAACCTGTGACCTTAGGACAGCGCTTTCGCGTCCCACAGCTGTCGTGTTTGCAGCTTATTGAGCGATGATCATGATTGCACCTTGCGCGGGGAGATCACTTCCAAAGTGACCAGTATGACTGGTAGAGTGAAGCATACCAAGGATCAGAATGACTCGATTGATTTGGTATTTCTATCACATCCAGCATATCCAAGCTCCTTATTCAGCCTTTGGTGGCCGAGCAATGGAGGTGACGGTGATGGCTGGAAGGCATCATGGTGGATGTATCTTGTTGCACCACCTTTGTCACTTCTCATACCTTTGATATGGCCATGGCTTCGAAATGGAGAGTGTATGGAGGTGGCAGAGGATATTGAATACTCGGGCATTCGAATGCAGAATTGGGTGCTCTCCAATTTTGGCTATCAGTACGTTCTATGGCCATTTCGAAGTCTGGTGGCTGTGCCCAGGTTGGAGTTAAAGGTTTGCAAGTCTTTGTTTTGAAGCTATGCTCTTTGGATCTTTTTTTGAGGCCGTTTGGACCACCTTTGAGATAGACAAAAAGGAGATGAAGTGGGTCAAGTAGGTGGGTGGTGGAATGAGTTCCTGCCCAGGCACGCATTGTGAAGGTTGCTAGGCTGGCAGAGGAGCGTAAGATTTCCGTGCTATGTTTGGGGGCTTTAAACAAAGCTGAGTGGATGAACAACGGTGTCTTGGTTGAGCTTGTGAAACATCTCTTGAATCTCTTGTGAAAGTCAATGGTCAATGCACGCCTAACAACAACAACAACAACAACAACAACAACAACAACAACAACAACAACAACAACAACAACAACAACAACAAAAACAACAAACACTGCTGCTCCTACTCCTATTCCTATCCTACTCCTGCTCCTATCTACTGCTACTGCTACGACTACGAACTCGACCTGGACGACGGCTATTGCTGCGGCTTTCTCTACTGCTTCCCAAACCAAAGTGTTTTAGTGCTCAGGTGGTTTGGGCTTGCTGCGTGGCTCCAACAGCAAGATGCGCATAGTTCATGGAAACACTTTGACGGCAGCCGCTGTGGTGGAAACCTCCCGAGCCTTATTTGGACCAGCGGTGACTGATGAGAGACGGATGCGTGTGTTTGTCACTGGGGCCTCCAGCAACTTGGACCAGAGACAAAGGGCCAAACGGTGTTCTTTGGGCAAAGGGTGCGGGTGAAAGACGGACAAAAAATGTCAAAGATGCACCGATTGTTTGAAGATGCTACCAAACATCAACGTCCTTCCTGTTTCAAGCTTTTTCGTTTTCCATCTTGTTTCCCCGGTGGCAACCACTTAACGGTGTGGCGCTGTGTGAGGTAAAGTCGGCACGGCTGTGGTCTTGAAGTTACTTCAGCATGGTTACCATGTGTTGGCGCACTCCAGCGACTCCCATAGATCTAAGAAGTTGCAGGCCAAGTGCCAGGGGCACTTGGAAGGTGAAAATCAGCTGCAAGTCACCACCTCGTTATTGCCTGGACTCCATGTACGTCAGTGGGTGGTAGGAAAGAGCGACAAGAAGGTGTTAAACTATGTGCCACAGGGGTCCAAGGTGGTGGTTTTTAGCGTGCCCAATCCGTTTGAGTCAGGTAGAGATGATCTCATGGTGGTTCCCGGTGGTTTGCTGCACATGGATCTCAGCAAGCTATCGAAGCCGAGACAATTTGCAAACCTCCTCCGCAACCATGATTCTTTGGTTAAGGCAAGAAGTTTATTCCAGGGTGATCCCCCTCTCAGCAATAGCGACCACCACGATTATGAATTAAATTATGACACTCTTTTTGTTGGGGATCCCTAGTAGCTTTGATTTTTGTTGCTGCGAAGTGCTCCTCCGACATTTTTGGTGTTGTACCAGCCCTACCTCACGTTGCATTCAACCTCCCATACACAAGTGCTTCTGAAACCGAGGAAATCTATGCCTGCCATGCTGCTGGCATCGTCGCAGCTGCCAATCCCAACTGGCTTGATGAGCTGGGAGATGTAAGGGTGGAAGAGATGTCAATGCAGTGGAAGGCGGGACATGGGACATGTTTGGACTCTGGACCATACAGTGGGGACTAGTAACTAGTGAGGGGCAATCCCATGCCCTGATGGGACTCCTGAATTTCCAGATCACATATGGCCACAGGATTTTGTTTTGTTTGTTCCGTCAATCGAGTCTTGGAAGAGGCTGCTATGAAGATGGGGTTTTCCCTGCCGGACATCCCAGTCCAAAGGGAGCAGAACAAGACAAGTACACCTTCGAGCTCCTTGGCACATGAAAGGTGGTTCAAAAGTTTAACTGAAGCTTAATGATCATGAAACAGTATGGTGGTAACACCTCCGAAACAGAGAAGATTTGAGTATTTGCAGGATTGTTGCTGTGCCCGCTTATCTGAGCTTGCAATCCAAGGGCGTGGGGTCATTGTGGTAGGTGCCGGGCCATCTGGTTTGGCGGCAGCTGCAGCCCTAGTTGAGAAAGGTGAAGATGTTTTGCTACTGGAGCGTCAAAGCAGTATCCAGGGCAGCTGGTGCCAACATTTTGAAGGACTGACCATCACCACCAGGGCTGCCACTTGCGGTTTGCCGCGCTTCCCCATGGAGCTCTTCACCAAAAATGATGAAATTGCAGCTTGGGAGTATGTGGAGTACCTTGCGGCCTATGCCGCACGTTTTGCTCTGGAGGTGCGCTGCAACGTGGAGGTGCTGCAGTTGAATGATGTAGATGGACAGTGGCATGTTTCTGTGAGGGATGGAGGTGATGGAGGCATGCAGTACACCTTGAGCTGCGATGAGTTGATTGTGGCTACCGGAAAGAGTGCAGTGCCTCGGCTGCCGTGCGGTGCGTGGGGCATAGCGTTGCAGCAGAGTTCTCGGGTCATCCATTCCTCTCAGTTACATGGGCATCGCTTGCACGAAGCAGTGGCCGCTGCGTGCAGCTCAGAGCTGTTGGTGATCGGCTTTGGCAACTCTGCGGCCGATATTTGTAGTTCGGTGCTTCGTCAAGCAAAAACAGATAGTCAAATCCATGTGTCCATGCGTAGGTTGCCTCCGGTTGTGAGAAGACAGTGGGGTCCACTTCGGCTGGAATGGTTTGCAAGGCTTTTCTCTATCTTTTGCGATAAGAATGGTGATCGCCTTACTGATTGGTTAATGTACCTCATTGAGGGTGACATGCACAAGTTGTTTCCAAATCTGGAGACATGGGGAGCCAGGAAAGAACGGCATATTCCAACAGTAGACCGTGATGGCTCTCTCCTCAGACATGTGCGAGAACAGCGGATTGTCCCACATCAAGATCTCGAATGGGTTGAATTGAGCAAAGAAGAGGGGAGTGACCTTGACAATGGCAAGGTGCAAGTGAAGTTTCTTGGAGAAGCAGAGCCCAAGACCTTTGATTTTGTTATCCTCTGCACTGGCTACAAGTCCAGCCTTGAAGCACAAGCTTGCCTCTCTTGCAATGATGTGATGGCCCGTGCCCACTTTGTGGGCTTGGGCCCAGAGCCCAAAGATCTTTTACCTCTCAAGGGCATTGGCCGCGAAGCCCAAAGTGTGGCCAGGCACATTTCAGATTTGCTACATTTGAAGCGACGGAAAGAACAACGCCTGAAGGATGAAAAAGTCCAGCTATCTGAACCGATGACATGACAGTGAGAAGCTCTAAAGTGATTGGGGCGGCCTCACCACTTATCTTTTTCAGATATTTTGTCTCTTGCATTCTCTTGCCTAGTTTATATACTCAATCGATTGTCACACTCGCCTGCACAGGCAGGGTCGGATTGTGATTGCGTCACACACGCAGATTTTCAGCTCGGGCGCACCTACCATTTCATGTAGAGCTTGCGCTGGCTCGCGACGAAACACCTACGCGCTCGGAGCGTCGAAAAGTCTTGGAAGGGGGTGCTCATGAAGCGCTTAAGAAAGACATGGAGTATCATGCACCTAGACCCTGCCTGGCCAAGATGTTTCAACTCAACCTCCAACTTAGCCCATTCAACGCTATCAGCGACCTTCAGGTAGCGGCACTTGGACTTCGGCCTCAGGACGGGTTGGCGGATGAAAAATTGCAACCCATCTAGCCTTCAAATGCTAGCTGTGCCAGGTTGATCGTGTCCTGCTCCTGCAAGCTTCGGCAGTTTGCGGTGAGGCCCCTTCCTTTGGAAAATGGACCATACATGGTGTTTGAAAGAAAGGCATTTTTTGATCTTTGTTTGTGTCTGCTACATACCACTTGGTGTGCAAATCGTGAAGCAGCTCCTGATTCCAGGCGGCTCCTGACATTCTAGCTCCAGGGGGTGTAAGGACCCTAAGAATTGAATATGGCACCGATGGATCCAAGTTTATGATCTCAAGAATTGACTTCGAAGATGTGAGGTAGTAGCTGCCAACTCCGGATTTGGCGCCCTGAACTGCAAGCAAGACCCAAATGCGGGTGCAGAGCCATTGGAACGGAAAATGGTTTGTGGTGGAGCTGACTCCCTGGGTGCTGTGCGTGGCAGCCTTGGATTGATGATTGAGATGCTTAAGATACTTCAAGCAAGGCCAAACACGATTAACTTGGCATGAGGCACCTTTTTCCTGGGTACCTATCGAATTTGTGTATGTGGAGCTTTCAAGCAATATGCCGCTTGGTTTAGTGAGCTTTGGCAGTGGAGAGGCAAGCATGTGCATAGAGGTCGTATTTCAGGGTTTACGATGCGTGATCAATTGCACAGAATAGTCAGGCAGTGCGGCACTCTGTTGAAGCACAGGTGGAAAGTCGATGGTAGTGTAGAGGCTTGTCAAGTGGATTGCGTTTAGTTTGGGGTGGCAGGAAGTTGCCCTCCAAGGACTGCTCGCATCCCTCGCACTATTTTACACCAGCAGGAGATCCGATTCAAGTGGGTAGCCTGGATTTTTGAAAGACTCAGAATGGAAGGTGTAACTGTAACAGATCCTTGGCTACACTTACAGTACCTGTTAGATCTGTTAGGTGTTGATGCGCTCTACTGCTCCTGGGCTTGGACCTTGGTTGTTTTATATATTTTTATTTAATTGAGTCAGCTGTCAGATGGAAGTCTGGAAGTGGTGACGGGAATCTCAAGCATGGTCATTCTGCTTCAAAGGGCAGCGCCTAGTGTTCCTTCATTGTCTCTGCTGTCGGCTGAAAGCCATTGCCTCAGAACCAATCGCAAGACAGGGGATGTTGGGCGATATCTAGTGAGACTATGTTCACACTTCGGAGCGAATTATGGCCACAGCCAGGCCCTGCTACAGCAGCCGCTTTTGCGCCCAGCCCGCTTGGGCAGCAAAGACGACTGGCGGCTGGATATGAGGTCAGCTGACAGACATATCCCTTAATTATTGCTAGACAGAAGCACCCCCCAGCACTTGAACAAACAACATCGACTCATCCATTGTATATACCACCAGCTTCGAATGCATTCACTTCATGGACAATTCCGCAGGATGGCGTTATTCGCATTTGGCAGCCTGCAGCACCGAAGATAGTTGCAGAGTCTGGGCACAAAGCACCATGAACTAATGAACTGTAGGATTTCAAACGTCTTTTTGTTCTCCTTCCAATCATCTTTTAGATTGGCACATTTAGGGAAGTGGTTGCACGTTTCAGTGTCTCAGGCTGATTGGTCACCTGGACCAGGTTCAGGCCGGTGAACCAAACAGCAGTGAAGTCAAACAGTTGCAATGCTGTGGCGCCTTCGTTCTGCAGGCATTGTCCTGGTCTCCAGATGGCAATTGGTTGGCATCAGCAGGCCGATCTTGTTGGGGAATTGTCTAATTACGGCTACCAGCGGTGAAGACAATTTGCATCTATTTTGGCATTGTTTTGGGTCACTTTTGACTTGTTTTTTGACCTTTTTTCACCCTTTTTTCGTTCTGTGAGGTTTGGATGGCAGCCTGAGAGTTTGGCATGCCTTGGCTTCAGGTTCAGGTTCAGGAATGTTGGAGATAGAACATGTGTATAGATGTAGACTAACGTAAAAACATCCGCAACTGGAAAGCTGAGGTTGGAGCTTCTGGGCATCCCTGTCCGAAATGGGAACCTGTCTGGGCACGTCCAGGTGGAAATATGTTTGCAGCCTCAGCTTAGAAGTTCCGTCTTTTTGAACAGGTAAGGTAAGACCTTTCAAGAATTTGGAAGCATTGGAAGTGCATCCATATTGCACCCAGGCCTGATTTTGACTGGCAAAATGTCATCCTTGGTCATTTGCGTGCAACTCAGTTTTCAAGTTTTCAAGTGCTGCTGACTTCGATATGGAAACTGATAACGATTGAGTCAGGCTTCTCATGGATCCCTTGAACATTACGGAGGACTGAGTCGACTTTGGTGACTGTGCCCAACATGGTGTTATAAAACATTTTGAACTTGGGAGCCAGAGGAGCCATTTGTGAACTTTGCAGAGAGTTTTTCAAGCTCAGACTTGGCTGACATAGGTGGCCCCAGCTCAAGTTTGCAAAAGAAGTGTGTGGTGACTGGCTTTCTTGTGGTTTTTCAACTTTCTTGTTCAGGTCATTTGACTTTGAAACGCGCTTCGCAACAATGCGAGAAGGCACGACGTGACTGATTTGACCAGGATGTTACAATTTTTCATGTTCAGATCTTGCAGGGCTTTTGAAACGGCTTTCTTGCCTGTAGGCTTGTGGCAACTTCCGGGAGATGGCCTCGGAGTTCTGTGAGATCCAACCTCAGCGTTTTTTTTTTTTTTTCCTGAGTGAGTCTGCCCATGGTATTTTTGTTTACCAGACCCAACAGTGGTGGGTCTGCCATGGGTCTGGTGGGTCCCTGGTCCATGCCTCGGATTGTGGTTTTCCTAAGATGCGGACCCAGCTTGGAGTGCCATATTCTGCAGTCCGGGAGACCTCAGATTTTTGAAATGACCGTTTTAGATGATTGAAAGTTTGAAAAAAAACGACTATCCCGAATTTGTGTTTCAAGGACGTGCTTACCGAAATGTGGTTTGGAGGTGATGCAGGGCTTTCAAGCTGGGAGGGTTTTGTGATTTTGATTTTGGAATTAGGGACAAGTATACCGAATAATATTGTTTACAGTATACCATGTATTTTTCACCACATCCACAATCCTTTGTTGGGAGCATGCGGTAACAGCGATTTCATCACAGTCCAGGCTATGGGAGCATGAGCATGGGCGCCCTTGCCATAGTTTTACCTCCATTTGCCAGGCATACACTTGGCCCCGTGCACACGAACAAGGGCTCACCGCGGTGGCAGTCTCGCCTGTAGCTCAGTCCCTCCTGATCTCCATCAGCGCGGCTTTTGCTGAATGGTTTTGCGACTTGGTTTTTCGCAACGTGGTGTTTCTTGCTCACTCTCCGCCTTTTCGCTTGGGTTCAATGACGTAGATCCTGAACTTAGATTCCTAGATGATGAAACACGTGCGCACACATTCACAGGTATTTGTACATATATTTGGGAAAGCTGTTCATTTTGTTGATGCATGCGGGCATGGTTGACGATCCGTCAGCTAAAAAAAGCTGCAAAAAGACAAGCACAGTAGCAGAGCCACTGTTTCCACACACCCATTGCGCTTGCTCTATAATGGCTAATCAACAGATCTTGCCATTTTATGGGCATCATCCTCGACAGGAGCACTGCGAATTCAGCAACTTCTACTGGCAGAATGATGCCTTTTCCTTTGTGATCCCACAGTTTGCATGTCAAAGCTGGACTCCAAGGGAGGTTCAATGTCACTTCAGTGAAAAGGCCATCATGGCACTGAAAGCGTCCCTCTTTGATGATGAAGAGACTTTCTGGCTAATCGAAAAGAGCCAGTCCCCTGGGGAGGTGAAAGCCTTGGGTCGCAAGGTGAAGAACTTCAAAGATGAGATTTGGATGAAGCACTTGAAGGAGACAGCCCTTGAAGTGGTCTACCAAAAGTTCAAGTCTTCGAAGCGCCTAAAGGACGTGTTGTTGAAAACAGCCACCAAACATATTGTTGAGGCTGCTCCGGGCGACCGCATTTGGGGAGTTGGTATTGGCAAGACTGACCCGAGGATATGGGACCCATCCGAGTGGCAGGGAAGAAATGTTTTGGGTGATGCCCTGATGGAGGCGCGGAAGAAGTTGCGAGAAGATCAAGGTCAGCCAGATGAGTCTCCAGCGGCAATTGAGCCAGGTCCACAACCGAAACGGTCAAGATGGCAGAAGAGCGATGTCCGTGGCACTGGTGGGATGGGAGACCAGGCTGGTGCCAAGGGTGGTGGCAAGGTGACTGGCCATGGCAAAAGCGAGAATGCGGGAAAAGGTTACATACAGACCGCAACAGCTCCTCCAACCAGCGCATTTGATTGCTATGTGGTCTTGGACTTTGAAGCAACCTGCGACAAAGACAGAAAGATGGAAACCCAGGAAATCATCGAATTTCCGCTGGTTTTGGTGGATGCCAAGACTCTGAAGCAGGTTGATGAGTTCAGGACCTATGTTCGTCCAACCTTTCATCCTGAGCTTACGAATTTCTGCAAAGAACTCACCGGAATCCAGCAAGAGCAACTTGGTGATGTATATATATATATATATAGTAATAATTGTACTGTATGTTTGTTCTTTTTCCGGGAAGGAGGGAGGAGGGTGGTGGAAGATGTAAAATTTGACCGTGTGTGACAGTCATCCAGTCATTTTCACAACAAAACCAGTCTTAGGCAGGTGGCAGATGCACCATTATGGCCGGATGCTCGAGCTATCGTTGAGACCTGGCTTCAAGATCGAATGGAGTCCTTAAGATATGGAAATTATGTTTTCGTCACATGTGGCGATTGGGATCTCAAAACGATGCTGCCAAGCCAATGTAAAGCTTACAAAGAAGAGGTGCCAGCCATTTTCCAGAGATGGTTGAACATCAAGAATTTTTACGCCGAAGCTACAGGTGACCAGGGAAAGAACAAGAAAGGCATGGTCGGCATGTTGGAAGGCTTGGAACTGAAGCTTGAGGGCCGTCACCACTGTGGCCTAGATGACTGTCGCAACATCGCCCGCATCTTGATAGAGCTTCTAAAACGTGGCAGTGTCAACGAAGAGATGTTGACAAGAAAGTGAGGTACAGATCCCCAACGGAGACATGTACAGTGTACAGCATAGCGAAGGATCTAAAGGATCTGGACCTGCGATAACCAGCCCGGCAAAGATTCGAGTAAGATTCGCATGCGATCAATTTGTCCAGAATGCGCCTACCAATTGTAATTGGGGAGAGATGTTGCCATAGAATGAAAATGCTTGAAGCACATTTAAAGATACTTCTGGCACCCAATGAACTGAGGCCACCACTGAAGCCAAATTTCTTTAGACAGACAAGCATGTGAAATGGAGTGAACATGCACATACGCACAAATATAGACAAGTGTTTGATTAAACCTTCTCCCTGAGTCTGGTTTCAAGCAGCAGCATGACAAGCACTGAAGGAAGTTGGTTGGAATGTTCTGAGTCAAAACACTTCAAAGCAAAAGGCTGAATGTATTTGCATGTCACAACAAGATTTCATCACAGTTCGCCGGCGCATTGGGAGGCGATTCCCAGGGTTCATGGAATCATCACAGTTGCTGATGGAGGACTAGATGGAGCAGCCATTTTGGAACGTGCAACTCGAAATGGCAGAGGCCCAGCACTTTTGACACGAGTGGATCAAGGACCTTCATATAAAGACTCAAGACCATCAAAGATCTGTGTCCTGGCAGTTCCAAGCATGTTTATGCATTCATTCCTTTTTCTTTCTGGGAACCAATGGTGGGAGGAGAGGTGAGGGATCTTTCAGCCTTTTTAAGTGGGGCACTTCCATCGGTCAGTCTCCAGGTGAGCCTTGTTCAGGAGGCCCTGCACTGCTGTCGAGGATGGATCCATCAAGATCGTGATGCAAGGCTTCGTGCTTGGGAGCCTAGACGAATCAGGGCCCCAAGAAACGGGAGTTAGGAAGGGCCTATGATAACTTGGATGTTGAGTGAAATCATCAGGTTCATAACTTTGATTGGGTTTGGTCAGGTGCAGTGAAAGAGTTTTCCATAATCATTGTAAGTTACAGTAATCCTAAAAGCAAAAGAACACACATCTTCCAAAATCCTGTGTGAAATACGGGCGAAAATCCCGTCGGTTCACATGCCCCAACCTCCATCCACTGAGGCGTTCCGGGAAGGTTCTCCACCTTGTCGCGTTCTGGAATCTTCGGGCCTTGAGGAGTGGATGGGGTCGATAGGATTTTGGACCGTTTTGGTGTTAGACTTCAGGAAAATTTGATAGAAGATCCAAGGTAATCCCAGAAAATGCGCTTAATTTTTTCAAAGAAATCCTAAGGATTCCATGATATGATATTTATTGATGTACCGTGTTTATTTGCAGTTTTTTGTGCTTCTCCAGAATTGGGTTGTAGCCAGCTGCGTTTGGTTGTTTCGGGGTTTGCAACTGATCTTGAGTTGCTCATAGGTTGTGGTGATCCATGATGAGGAGAGGTGTGGTCCAACCAGTCCCAGAGAAACTATGAGAAACTTGGGCAAAAGTGTAGCCAATGAAGCCACACAAAGCCCTTGACCAGGTCACAAGTCCGACTGCAGAAAGCAGATATGGCAGACATGACAGACACGTCATGCGGCATCCGATGGTTGGGAGTTCCTTGGGTGCATGGAGTGACGACATTTTGGACAGAGCATTCTGGAGGTATAGCAGGTGCCACCCTGCGGCATATCTTAATCTATTTGACCTATTGGCATTCCTTTGCATTCAGGGACTGTGCCGCAAGGTTTGCAGTTCAGGCCCGGATCGAGTTGGTTCTACTCTAGAGATGGGCATCACCTTGAAAATCAGACGATTCCAAGTGAAAGTAAAAAACTCCGTTGTGGACGGCAGAACAAGTTTTTTTGAGGCTATCAGAGTTTAGGTTTTTGCTATGGGAAAAATACATAAACATTCCTTCTGAGAAGTATGTATATATATATATGTACATATATATATATGTATATCTGTGTTTTTACATACCTATGTAAAATGCATGAGTACCGGTATTATGCTGTCTTGTCATAAAAAGGATGA
>DF242326.1:30093-58242 GCA_000507305.1 Breviolum minutum Mf 1.05b.01 | reverse complement strand
TACACACACACACACACACACACACACACACACACACACACACACACACACAGAGAGGGCTAATGACATCTCCATGATACATATCATTTTGTGAATCTTTTCTGAAGGCTCATGCGTGCTCAAAGCTGGAATGCCTTAGCGACAGAGAGCCTTGGGCCTTTGTTGAGATCATATTTTTTGTGGTCCGAAAAAACCAGTTCTTCAGATGGGAAGGGGAAAGCGCTTCTACATCCGTTCCTTGTTGGATGTTGGATGTAAGGTTTGGTCCAGTGGTGAAAGGTCTGCTGGGTTATATTGAGAAGGTGGAATCCAGTTATGCTGCGAAACGCACGCTATTCAGGGGAATGCGACTACCAGAGCAACATTTGCTGGAGAACTATGCGGTTGGAAGAATTCTCACATGGCATGCATTCAGTAGTGTTACTACCAATCGTCAACTTGCAGAGTCCTATTGCTTGGAAGATTATGATCGTGGATTCTTTTTGGAATCTGGAATTCCAGTGCTTTTTATTATCAGTACATACTGCAGAGGAGCTTTGCTGGGAAGCTGGACTCCTCATACATCACATGATGAGCTTTTGCTTTCTCCTTTTGTTTTCTTCCAAGTGATGGTCACAACCATTGAGTCTTTGGGAACCGATCGTGTAAGAGTCCGGGACCTTAGCAATTTTTCGACATGTTTTGAAAAAAAGTCATCACAACTTTCCCGCTTGGAAAATTGGCTTCCAAAATGGACGAGTTGACGAGTTCCCTCAGGTCGTCCGAATGGAAGCCGTGAAATTGCCCCGGTCTTGGGCAGAGACTGCTCCTGAACGATTGATACTCCTTCACCCTGGTAGCATGCCATGGGCGCAGCAGCCGAAAGAGGCAGGACGATAAACAACTCAAAAATCCGTGGGGTTTTTAACGAAAATCTGAAAACCAAATTCACGAAAATTTTCAGATAAACCCGGTGGAAGTCAGTCTGCATTTGAAAAAGACGTGTGAGAGTAGAAACTGCCGTTGAATTTCGAATGTTTCTCCAGGTGTTATCTGAATTGGAAGATGATGAAGAGGAAATTGTGAGGCGAAAACTAGATCCACCTGGTTCCTTGGTGCGTGTCTTTAAAATACAGCAGAAGTACAGAGAGGTGCCATGGTTTCAGAGGGTTAGAGCAAAGTGTATTAATGGCTTAGGTGCTTTTCTTCTCTCCGTCTTCGTGGCAGTGACGCACTTCCTTCTCTTGCTCTTGCCGCCTTGGGATTGATTCAATGTTTATCATGTTTTTTGTTTTTCATATTTTTCATGTGGATTGGTTGGTTCACAAAATCTGCTTTCTTGGGTGCAAATTTCAAATTTCCCCCCGTTAAAAAGGGCTTTTTTCAGCTGAGGCATTCGTTGGGTTATGACTTGGATGATTTTGCGATTGCAAAGCAAAGTTGATGACTTTTGGATCCCGGAATCCCAAAGACCCAAACATAAAGCAGCGGACCAAGTGCGTTGTGCAGCCGACCAACCGATGTTGAGATGGTGATCCAGAACTCCTGTTGGGTTGGTTCCAACAAGTTCAATAAGTTGGAGATGGTCGTGGAAGCTGGTAGAAGGGGCGGAAGGCGGCACCGAAAAACAGCGAAAGCGGTGGAAAAATCCGTGGACCTGACCTGTGAGGGCTTGCGAGTTGTCAATGATTTTCGGGTTGTGACATTTGCCACAAAAGCCCACGGTGCTTCTGGATTTTCAGTGGCTCCCACAAAGATCCTGCAGAGATGAAAGATCACTCATGGATGAAAGCTGACCTTTTTCAATTTCATGGTTTTTGTACTTTTTGTGAAGCTCGACTCATGAAGATGCAGTTCTCAGAAACATGGAACTTGGATGTTTACAAGGTGAGGAACAGTTCAGGTAGCAATGATCAGTAAAATGAGAGCTGTCTACATTTCGTATAGCTTCCCAAAAATAAAGTTCAACTGTTGGCCAACTTGTGAAATTATGGTGAAATTATCAAAGATCCATTTTACAACACTTCATTTCCACGAATTTCAACTGAATTTCCTTTGGTTCCTTTCGCTTCCATGTCCTGCTTTGCACCAACTACTGGCTCTAATCTCAGAGTTGAAACAGTCCAACAAGTTACCAGTGACCAAAACACCCCAGTGTCACTGGCAGGTTCAACTTTTCCTCAGTTTTTGTTGCTTTTTGAAACGCTCAGGTTTTCAAGGACCATGTGTCCACACCTTAGTCCAACTGGCTTTTTTTTGGGGGGGGTCTGGATTTCGGGTAGCCAGCCAATCTCCAACCACCAGGCAGTTCCGAATCTCCGCCCCAATGCTGGGTCTGCGGCTCAGCCACAGCAGTGGCAGTGGCAGTGGCAGTGGTGAGATTTGAGATTTCACCCAAAAACCACCAACGGTTTGGGGTTGGCGAAATGGGCAGGTTCCCCCAGCCGCCAGCCTACCAAAACGGCAGTGTGGTAGTTCCGCAAACGCCTGCGGTGCCGAAAGCGATGCAAGGGCAAGCTCCGTATGGAGGAGCGGAAAAGAAAAACCTAGGTGGTGGTTTAAGTTTCAAATATTTTCTATTTTCACCCCCTACTTGGGGAAGATTTCCAATTTGACGATCATATTTTTCAGATGGGTTGGTTCAACCACCAAGTAGAAAACAGTGAGCTTTGAGACTTTTGGGTGAAGCTTCCCTCCGATGACAGGACCATCGCTTGGAAAAGGCGCATCCATGATGGCCATGCCAAATGTCGGAAGCTTGTATTGTATGGATTTCTTAAACAACCAATTTTGGGCACTGATGCATTCATCAAACTAAGGTGGACAGCAGCCTTCAAGCTGAAGTGCTTTGGAATTTGGATTTGAGACAAGAGTTGCGGTTAGAAGATTTTGAACAAAACATGCATGAAAACATCAAACTCACTTATACATGACCAACAACATCCATCTTCTTTTTTTTCCGGTGTTTTCCGGTGTTTTTGGAACAAAAGACAGCATCTCCAGGTGGCTCGGCGTCAAGCTGCTGAAGCACGGGTTCAGGAACTTGAGGCCATCGCCTGTTGGGTCACGTTTGGGATCCCCCACCATCCCATGGAAATGCCGAGCCGTTGGGGCCGGGCTGGGGCCATCGGTGGATCAGTCCACCAAGGCGCTGGTTTCACGTCTTCAAAGTCGAGTAGCTGCACTTGAAGGACGACCACCTCCTAAAGGCTGGAGATTTCTTTTTTCGTTGGGGGATTCGGTAGTAGGGGTTACTGTAGGTTTTACTTGTATTTAGCTAAAAAAACACCCTAAAATCCTAAAAATCTAGCTCTCTATGCAAGTACGTCACTATGTCAATGTCCTAAACTACCTTGGAGTTTGTGACTTGAAAACTCATGGCAGCTGTGGCATCAGGTGTGGCTCGTCGCTCAGGTCTTCCCCAGGCCGAAGTGTGATTGAATGTTTGAAACAAGATGCCATGATTCGACATTTTTGATCCCAGGCGAGGAAAGAAGACTTGGAGGTGGACCGAGAATTTTTCAGTTGATGTTTGAGACAAACTTTGAGCTTTGTGTGCTTTGTTTCATTTGCATCCTGAATTTGACATTTATCAATTTTGAGGTGTTTATACAGAGAAACACCATGTTGTTCTTTTAGTCTTTTTTTCAGATTCTCTCTCATACAGATACACCCAGATCTTTTCGTAAAATCGTTTTTTTGTTTCTCAAACTATCATCCGGATGCTTCAGGTGGCTGACCATGACGAAGAAGATTCGATTGACAGAGTAATTCGAACGTGACCTGGGCCGAGCTATCTGCAGAAGTTGGCTTGAAAAGCACGGCTTGGCTCCAGTTGAGCAATGAAAAAAAGCCCCTTGGTTACTTCATAGGAAGGCCTATGAATCAACCAGTGTTTAGGGGATGACAAACTACCCAATTATATAGGGATTACTTCATAAGCCATTTTTATACAGATCCCTATTAATCAACCAGTATTTCAATGGCTCCATTTGGCTTTGTCTCGAGGTACCTGGAGCACAATCCTGATTTCCCAGTGTCGATCCAAAAGGTGGCACCAAACTACTATGCGCAGTACTTAGCGAACTCCGGAGGCATCTCCAAGTTGTATGTTGAAATTTGGCTTTATCCGAATTTTTGAACTGTAAAAATCTCATCAAATGATAAAATTCCCAGCTATTTTTGAGAGCTTTCCTGAAGTGCGTTTTGTTACTTGGAGCCATTTGTATATCGTAAATAGGTGTACTTTCCTCTTATGAAGACATCCTGAGGTCTTTGGCGATCGTGGCACAGCAGCTTTCCCAACACCTTCAACAGTCGTTGCTTTGACTCTTCGTAGTTCCACTGTTTCAAAAACCGGCTTCAGGTTTACATCCAGCAACGAGGAGAACACGTTGTCGTTCGTGTTGGTGGCGGCTACAAGTCTCTGCAGGTCTTCATGGACGTGTGATCCTAAGCTCCACGTTTTGTCAACAGTGGACAGTTGGTTTTGCAGCATTTTTTTTTTTGGCATCCGAGGAGCGTGCTCTCATGGTAACTCGAGACAATGTCAGCTTCTCAGAAACTCCAATGCATGGCATGTGATCCTCATTGAAGTCAAGGGATCACCATGGGATTGGTGTTCAAATCTTGTGCTTCTCCTGCAGCTGGAATACCTCAAATGACTCAAAAGATGAAAAAAATTGCCAACGCCTGAGCCAAAAGGGCTCTTTTGTGCGTTGCTGTCCAACGGTCTTAGGATAAGACGTCCTAAGATTTTTCTAGAGAATCCAATGTCAACAGAAAATCCTTTGAGATTTGAAGAGTTTCACGTCAATCTGGCACAAGGCCTTGCGGTTCTTGTGACCATTTCCATTTTTTTGGCCATTTGGATGATTGTAAAACCTCGAGGGTTGACTGTACAACTTTGTACCTGTTGCTTTGTTCTATCCTTGGTTTGCACTCAACTCTTGATGAAGGAATTGGCATCCAGTGTAAAGTTCAGGTATCCAGCCCTTGTCACAAGCTTGCACTTTTTGAGTGTTTGGTTGGTGAGCTGGACGTTTTGGGCACTACATGGAGAATTATTTCAAAGATGCAATCCTTCATCATTAGGTTCTCTTCGCAGGTTCTGGACCTTTGTTATGCCAATAGCTGCAAGTCTACCACTTTCCATTGTATTCAACAATACATCATTGCTTTACATGGGCGCAGGCCTTGCTGGTGTAGTTGGAACAATGGCTCCTATCATTACAGCGATTTTAACACATTTTCTGGGACGAAGAATCAGTGGACATGGATGGATGGGTGTATTAGTGGCGACTTGTGGTGCTAGTTTTATTGCAATGGGCGAAGTTGGAGATCCAAAGGAAGATAGCTTAGTCCTTTTTGGATTACTCTTTTGTACGATGTCTGTCTTCTTAAGAGCTGTGAAGGCGGTTTTGCAAGATCAATTATTAGAACCTGCTGCATACCAACGAGTGGATTTGGAACAAGGCACACCGAATGGAGTGAAGGTAAATGCAGCTCCACCAGCCTTGTCACCTATGCATGTTTGGGCATTGACAGCACCTCCGTGTACATTGCTGGCTTTTACCTATGCAGTGGCCACTGAAAGTTTGAGATCTGCCTTGCATGAGCTTACAGCCACATCCATCTTCTTTGTGCTGATTAGTTGTTTAAGTGCAACGATCTTGAATATCCTTGGTTTGATGAGTGTGAAACAACTGGGGGCGAGCTCAATGCAAATTGTTGGCAAACTGAATACAATTGTTCTCCTTGCACTCTCCATGGGTTTTTGGGGGGAGAGTATGCCCAAGGATTGGGGTGGAAAAAGAAACTTCTACTGTATTTTTTTGTCGACAAAAAAGTCGTTGAATTCTCGAAAAAAACAAATGGAAAACCTCAAAAATCCTGCTGTTTTGCCAAGCCCTGAAAGGAAGTTCTGGCTGGCACGTTCTTTGTGCTCTTAGGGGTTGCAATCTTTGAACGTGGAGGCTGCTCGACGTGCATTGTGTACCTTTGTGTGACTGCAGGACAGTGACAGCACATGGACATGATGCAATTCACACAAAGCAAAAGATACCGAAGGCAGGGTATTCTTAAGGGGCTAGGCACCATTTTGTTGTTTACAGTTCTGAATGTTTTGCAATTCGAACACTTACCTCTTCATGTCAATCCTCTCTGTCCGACAGAACCCTTCATCCTTTTCTTATCTAACATCTATCCCTGATGGGTCCCATGATTTCGAATATTATTTCATCAACTATAGGTCAGACCGTCACCAAGACAGTTTGCTTATTATTTGCATCAAACTTTGAACCCTTTTGCGTTTGTTGCTTCCCGGATTCAGCGCGCTTTTCTGGTGGCTAGAAATCTCAATCCCCGCGTTTTGCATTTTGGAACAAAAATCCCCGAAAAACCGATGAATTTTCTGAGGTTCAAAGCGACATGCAAAAGCACTATCTGCAAGAGCAGAATCAAGCTAAATAGGACAGAAATAGATCGGCAGACAAAGAAAGCTGCCTCACGAAGAACCGCAGGGTGTGACTCCTTGCGTTGTAGTTACAGCAGGTTGCTTCAAGAAGCTTTGAAGGAACTGTGCTGTGGGAGCAGGTTTTCATAGGAGAAAAGGAGACCCCAGCGCCAAACAAGCAGATCCTGCGAAACAAAGTTGTTCAGCATCTCTGAGTTTAATCTTCAGGCTGCAGCAGTTCGACGGCAGCAAGCTGAGCAAGAACGGGAGCTTAGCAAACATTTGAAGATTTTTTTCAGCAGACAGATGTTTCTTGTTGGGATAGGAAGCTTATAAGCTTCTTCTTTTGAGAGAACTTCGAAAGGAAAAAAGGGATTTGATGTGCACATATTGGTAGATCTAGGTGGTGGTTTCAAATCCTTTTTATTTTCACCCTTACCTGGGGGAATGATCCAACTTGACTAATATTTTTCAAACGTGTTGAAACCACCAACTAGTAGATATTTGTACCATTTCATACCTTGGGCTATTCAAAATGTTCCAACCCCAAAATTCCCGAATCGATTCTGGCTCTTGGAAGTTGTTGCAATTTGAGAACTTGACCAGGCTTCATGGCGACAAAGATGACGGGGTTGCTGGCAAGTAGGAAAAACCAATGTTCCTCCATGTTGCCTAAAATCTGAATTTGAGTTGTTCAGTTTACATATATTTTTCAATACTTTTGTTATACTTTTTTCATGAAAGTTCTTAGGATGATGGCAGCATGGGGTTAATGATTTGACTCTGTAGATTAAGATTAGGCGAAGCCGAACAGTGCTTTGTTGTAGTGAAGTGAATTCGCTTTGGTCAACGTAGCGTTGTATTGGCAAATTTGTTCATGCCGGAAAAAGTGAGAAGGCATTGCAGTTTTTTCAAGTGCATGGTCGAGCAAAATCGCCACATTTTCGATGAGACGTTGCCCGTGTGCAAGACTTTCAAGACAAGGTCATACAGACCATTGATTCAGCAACGAACATCAGTGCTCCATTCCAATGCATGCTGAGTTGAGTTTTTCTTACATCAGCATATAGCCAGGCAGGTACTCCAAACTTCTGTCAGCGTTGGTAAATGTATAAACAAGGAGTGATAAGCAATGACAAGTTGTTCGTAACCTTAAAGGCGGCAAAAATGCTTTAAAATCACATGGCATGTTGAAACCCTGGCGATGGTGCATATTGAAACTCCAAGCCCTACCCTTCGGGTCGTATTAAGTGATGCAAGACCCAACTGGAGTGAGAAAGACTTGGCAGCAGTGGAGGAAAAGTTGTCGCGAGTTGGAGCGGACACGACTGAAAAATTGGCCCAACTTCTTGCAGATGGTCTCAACAAACGTCTACTTGCAGCAGGGCAAAAGGCTTTTAACAGTGAAACCTTAGCTGCTTTGAGAGGACGTTTAGCCAAAATTGGAAGCCACAATGGACTTTTAGAACAGGAGAGTCACGGTGACTGTCAGACCAAAGATGAAGGCAGAAGCGATTCTGCCTCGCCAGATTTGATTCAAGGAAATGGTGGAGGTGTTTTTTCCAGTGGAGGCAAAGCGACATTTTCACCATCTGCGCCTTTTGGAAGATTGGAAGCGCTTGGTGAAACACAGCTTATAAAGGCTGTAAGGCAAACGGATGTCCGGACAGTGCAGTATCTCATCGAACATCGTGCGAATCCCAATGAGAAAGACAACTTTGGTGAAACAGCATTGATGGAAGCAGCAGCTCAAGGCCATCATCAACTTTGTAAAGTCTTATTGGAAAATGGAGCAAACATTGCACATAAATCTCCAACAGGACTTTCAGCCAAGGATTTTGCCACAGAACATCAGGTTCTTCGGAAACTTAGCTTGAAATTTGTAGAAAGTCTGTTTTTTTTCCAATTTTTTTCCACTTTTTGAAGCATCTTTGTTGGCTCGTTTCCTTGGTGTTACCCGAACCGAGGCACCTCTTCGAATTACCTGTGAGTTATTGGTTGGATCGAGGTCTACGACAGGCAGCAAGGCAACATAATGTGGGTAAGGCAAAGCTCTTACTACAACGAGTGAAGGATGAAAAACAAGTTGTGGAAGTTAATAGAGCTGATGGAAATGGATTTACACCATTACATGTATGTTGTGCAAGACCTCCTGACTCAAATGATGGTCTTAGTTTGGCGAAGCTTTTGGTGGAAGAGATGCTTTGCAGAAAGAGAACAAAGTTTTGATGTTGATGGAAAGCCGTACAACCCTTGAAAGGGGAACTATGTCTTTCATCAACATGGACTTTCTTGCCATGAATTTATAGATTTGGAGGTTTGGAGGACCTATGAAACTCCAGCATTTCCAGTTTTTGGTTGTTCCTTCGCAGTGAGTTTGCTTAAAAGGTTTAACTGAAAAGGATCTATAGAAATTTTGAAATGTTCAAGGTTCAGATATGCCATAAATACCAGTAGTATTACAGTTTTTTCCCCAATATAAGTCTAGGGGTGGGTGATCGCGGAAATTGTGGGTTTGTTGGGGGGGGAGGGTGTCATCTAGGGTGTCATGCGGTGCCTGATCACGGATGTGTGGCAGGGAGGTGTTGGGCAGGGTGTCGCTGAGGGTGTTGTTTGGTATGTTTCTGGTGGTGTCTGATCGTGGATGTGGATGGAGGATGTTGCTTGGGCTGTTGTTCATGGGAGTGTCGATGGTGGTGCTTGATCGCGGAATGGGGTGGAAGGTGTGTCGTTGGTGGTCGGAAGGCATGTGAGGGTGTTGCTGCTGATATTTGATTGTGTCGGGGGAGTGTTGTTGGTGGAGGTTGAGTGTGGGTGTGGCTGGAAGGCGTTGCGGAGGGTGTTGTCCAGGGCGTCCCTGGTGGTGCTTGATCGCAGAATGGGGTGGGAGGTGTTGTGCTGGGAGATGGCTTGGCATATTTCTGGTGGGGTGTGAATTAGGGTGTTGCGGACGAAGAGTGAATGGGATGTGGCTGGGAGGTGTTGCGCAGGACGTGGTTGGTGGTGTGCTATGTTTTTTTTGGGTGTTATGCATTTCACACATCCGCAGCCGAATTTTGCAAATTCAATTAGAGTGTTGGAAAGAAAATGATACCATTTCATGCTATTTGGGGTCTATAATGCTGGTATAATGTTTTGGTTTTCAAACCAACGTATGGATAAGGCATAGCTGGAAGTTACAGGTGGTCAGCTTCAACTATCAACCAAGGAAGGCGATTGTCAATTCAACCAACCTTTTGGGCGAGACGCCATTGATTCTTTCAAGCAGAGCTTCTGCAGATGCGAAGGATAAGCAAACAAATTGTCGCCTTGGAATTTTGGATTGCAATGAAGCAAGCAACACGTTTTCCCACCGTGTAAGGTCTTTATGATTTTGAAGAGCAAGAATGAGAAATTGTGGTACTTGTATATCGAGAATTGCAGCATACATTATACATTAGTCTTTCGGACATATGAGGCAAAAGGGACAAATGCAACTATCGAAACATGGATCTTTTGGAAACAAGAAAATCCAATCAGTGGTTTTCTCTTTTTCAGCTCACGACGTGAGGTATTGTCAACTTTCTTTTAGAAAGCCGTGCTGCTGTCAATACATCGGATTCTGTCCTACATGAGACACCTCTGATGGAGGCAGCAGGTATAGGAGACTTTTTTTTTAAAGGAAACTGCCATGAACCGCTACAGTTGGTGATTTCGAGATTTCAAGTTGGAAAACCGTGGGCAATCATGAAATCACTAGAAGACTCAAACGCTGGCAGAGGGAGGGCATTTTCATGATTTTTGATGGCATGTTTCTTTTTTGGATTTGTTTGATTTTGTTGGAAGTTTGAAAAACACATGGCATGGGGGATTTTGGTATTTTGATTGACCATCCCCAATCAAAATTCCAATGGTTTTTTTTCCAAAATTTGGATTGGCACATGGGGGGGATTTTGATTGGTAAAAATTCCAGGAGATCCTGAATTGGTTATGATCTTACTTCGAGGTGGTGCAGAACATCTGCGCAGCAGCGCGAGTGGTCAAACAGCCCTGGACTTTGCTAACACGGAGGAGGTGTCCGGGTTGGTGGGGAAGAAGTTCACGACTGGTCGTTGGTGAACTAAACAACTACTACTGAGTTTAGAGAAGATTTTTGTTAAGAAAAACATAGACAATAAAGGAATATTGTCCTTAACCACCTAGGAGTTCATAAACTTTGGATTTTTGTTGCGACTGCTTCATTTGAAGCAATCGTTATGCCAGGTAAAATGGATGTTGAAGAATCCCACGGAGGCAATTGGCCGTGGCTCATGGCCACGGCCAACACAAGCTTCCCAGCCACGAACAGAAGCTCCTAGATTCTTGGGCAGAATTTTGAGTTGAAACACTGTGCAGGTTGAGACACACTCCCTGAAACTAAGATAAAACACCTCAACAAAAAAAGTCATCTTCCAACTACATCAAGTTTCAGTGGCAAAATTGCAGTTAGTTTCAGGTGAGGGTATAGTTGATGTTACAACTTGTTGAAGGAACAAACATATATCGCCATGTCATTACGCCCCCCTACGAGGAGTACAACCAAATGCACCGGTGCCGCCTGCGCCCAAAGCATCTCCGGCAAAGTCACCCGGAATCTTTGCAGCAAAAGGTCCAGCAAGCAAAGGCAAGGCCTGAAAATTTTTGGCGTTTCAGTTTGGTCATCCCATTTTTGTTTCACGGCTTTTTTTTCTGCCACAAAAAAAATGGAACCTGCATTTTTTGTTGCAGATTTTCCGTGTTGGAAGTTGCAGGTACTGCTCCGAAGCCTCCACAAACCTATGCAGAACGGCTCCAGATACTTGACCGCATGCGGATGGTGAGGGAATATACCGGACTCCTTGAGATCTTGGTTTATTCCCCCCTTGGCATCCCAAAAGTGTATCATTTGCCAATTTTCAGTTATTGTGTTCATGAATGTATCAATGTATCATATATCCAATTTTGGAAGAACCACCTTTTTTTTTTGTTAAAACCATTTTTCCCTGGTAATTTATGGATGAAAAACCACCCTTTCTACATCGTTTTTTCGGCTGCAACTCAGGAGGCTCCTGGCAAAGTATCCTGGATTTGTAGGCTCTGGAGTTGACATGCCAAGCCATGCATGGCAGTGGACGAATGAAGAGCTTGAACTTTTTATTGGAAACTTTGGTTCCAAACTCCAGAGGGGTTGGGGATCTGTTGGGGTTGAGTTGAGTTGAGTTGAGTTGAGTTGGGGGGGTTCCTTTGAGACATTATTGGTTGAGGATACATAAATTTTCCTGCAAGGCATGGTCTCAACAAAAAAACACCAACAAATCGAGGAAGTATGGGACAATTCTGGCCTCCAGGCCGAGCTCGACCCAGTGACCTGGTGGAATTTTGATCCAATTGGGGGACCATGCGATTTTCGCATTTTCGCCCATGGGTTTTTGCCTCGGGTGTGTTTTACCGAGGCATGAAACCACCCAACCAAGGAGGTAGGAGACCACCACCGGACCCTTGGCAACGGCCAAAACCCGCCTTGCGGCCCTTCTATGAGGTGAGAATCACTTGGAAATGATAGATTTGTGACGTTTTTTTTATGGAGCTTTTTTTTGGCAGGTCTTGGGTGTACCAGATGGTACTAGAAACCATCAAGTGTTGAAGAAAGCCTATCGGTATCTTGGCTTAAGCTCAAGATGTTTGAGCAGTCGATCTTTGGACTAAAACTCCCACTGTTTCCATCTCATAGGGGATGGTCGTCAACCCAACAGGAGTGGGTTTATATCTATCCATTGTATTTCATTGTAAGGATTTCCTATTGAGGGTTAGATGACCGTCCTCAATATAAGGAGTTGATTGACCTGGATTTTTGTGAGGCAAGCGGCTTTGAAGTGGCATCCAGATAAGAATCCGAATGATCCCCAAGCTGCGAGTAATTTCCAGAAGGCCTGCAATGCATTTGAGTAGCTTGGCCAATATAAAGAGAAATGATTGCAATGATTGAAACAATAAAAACAAAACGGCAGGGATTGAACATGATTGAACATGATTCATGCTACATATTTTTTTTAAAGATGACACTAATCTTCTGGAAATTGTAAGATCTGAAATGGATTCCCTCCATTCTGAGCTTTTGCCTGAGGCAAATCTGCAAGGCACTTGGATTTGCCAACTGACTTCCAGCAGGGCTGTCACAGATGATCAACAGATGTATTTGAAGTGAACTTCGGGAGAACTTCCCCGTAGAACGTGCAGAAGCAGCGTTTCCAAAAAAGTAACTCGAATTGAGCCAGATTGGCGTTTGAAGTGCCATTGTGATGCATTGATGGCCACACAAAAAAGCACAGATAGGACAATAAACAGGAATTTTCGATTGATTGCTGGTTGACTGCTTGGTGGTCCAGAGTGAAATGGTGAAATGAAGAGAACACAAAGTTGAGCAGAAATAAAAGGATTACATCATCCTTTTCTTCAAAAAGCAGGGATGACACGCTTCTAAGCATGCTTCATTTCCATGATCCTAGCACGTATTGCCACGGCATAGCACGGATAGTGCAGCACAAAAACGTTCAGCAGATTACGCTCTTGCAGCCGGCCAAATTGCCGATTAGATCATGACTGATGCGCGACCAGTTGCTTGACAGATGATTTTTTTGGTTTTTTTCGGTTGACCAGAAGGTTTTCCAGTGTCAGATCTGGAAACGATTGCGGAGACTTAGAATTTGACACCAATTTTGTCCAATGGGCATGAACACCAAGGCGCTGTTTGGCCCCGTTCACAGGTGCAATTGTACGGGTGATGTGTGGGGACTATAGGTGGCTAAAGAATGATTACCTTGGTCGCAGGTTGGTGGTGTTGCTGTCTGCCACAGCTGCACAGGACAATCTGATCTTGCATTTTTTTTGGATAAACCTTCTAAAAACTCCGGGCGTTTTTCGTATTTCCTCTTGCAGGGTGAGACATTCTGTGCAGGACCCGAGAATGATGGGTGCTCCTAGTCCAAATCCGAACTCTTTGTTGTACTCTTCTCAGTCTTTGTAGGACAAATTTCACGGCCCTTATGTTTTGTTGACTTCCCTTTCCTAGGCAGGACTTGCGAAGCATGCAATTTCCTGGCTCTATGGGTGGCGCTAAACTTAGGATTGCCACGACGTTGTGTTTGTGGTTTTTTCGGGTTTTCCAGTTGCCATGAAATCAAGGTGGTCAGGGTCTTGGAGGAGTCCAGCAGATGGGAACAGGGCTGGGGCTAGGTCAGCCCATGGGTCAAGGCTTAGGCTCTATGGGAGGGATGAACATGGGGCAGATGGGTGGTCAGATGGGTGGACCGATGGGACAGATGGGTCAGATGGGTGGAATGGGGCAGATGGGGCAGATGGGGATGGGGGGTGGTCAGATGGGCCAGATGGGTGGTCAACCGATGGGGCAGATGGGTGGTCAACCGATGGGGCAGATGGGTGGTCAACCGATGGGTCAGATGGGTCAGATGGGTCAGATGGGTATGGGTGGCATGGGCCAAATGGGAGGTGGTCAGATGGGTCAGATGCCAGGTCAAATGATGGGGCAAATGCCTGGTCAGATGCCAGGTCAGATGCCGGGTCAGATGGGTGGTTTTGGGGGCTTACCTGGTGTGGGTGGCCTGCCAAACCAACCAATGGGTGGACAACCTGGAAGTCAGTTCCAACAAGCCCAAGCGGCTTCAATGGGTGCCCAGGCACCTGAGGCTGATGAAAGGACATGATTTCTCAGTGAAACATGGCCAAAAATACCATGAGAACTAGGGACAAGTAGCTGAGGAAGTTAGAAAAACAAGACCAAGTGCCAAGTTCACTGGAATTTTGCAGGACTTTGGAAGATCTGGCCTGCACTGTTGGTCCTTTTCGCGAGATCTGGAGTGCTCTTGTCATTGAGTTGGATGTTCGTTGTGTTCGATGGAAACAACAAAGATGCTGATACCCCAATAGGTGCCAACAAAGCTTCCCCAATTCACAATCTACATTTGCATCCAAAGGAATTCATATAGGATATCATGCGGATCATACGCATAGCCGCATGGCTGTATATACCAGACCCCTCAGCCTTCGCATTATGGGAAAAACGCATTTACAGGGTCCTTTTGCCCTCGATGTTCCTTTCGTGGTGCGAAAAATATCGCCCAAAAATCGGTTATCTCAAGTCATTGAGGTGCTGCGAAGGCGATTTTCCGGAATGCCTTTCAAGAAACATTGCCTTTGCCTTAAAACTCCGAGTTGATGATTTTACAGCCCCTTGGATTGACTTCGAAATGAGGCCATGGCAACCGATCCCACGAGAACAACTCTCCTTGACCATGGAGCAAGCTTTACAAATGATCAAATCCGCCAATGCTATGACTCCACAGGTGGCCTTGAAATCGTTGAAATCACATGAGGAATTGGATGGTTTTTCAGTGGATTTTGCCACACATTTTGATCAGACTGCTGAAGAATGTGGCCTGGGAAAGCTGTTGAAGACTTAGAGGAATACACGTCATGCAACTTCTTTTGATCTTTGAGTCTGTCAGCATGTCAATTTCTTCAAGATGGTCGCTTTCCCACTAAGCTATTAACTAGAATGGCTATGTCACTGATCAGCACTGAGGACCATTCAACTTTTCTCCTTTGCATCAATTGAAGATCCACAAGTCTCAAACTGAGCTGCAGAAATCTTCGGTTTCCGGAAACGTTGTGGAGTCGTGCGGACCATGTAGTTGTGCGCTCTTTCATTGGTTTTCAGTTAGGTGCTGCTGCAGCTTTTTTCTGGTTTTGAGCCCCTAGCATCACCAGTGCCCCAGTGATCTTCTTTGAAGCTGTTCTCTTAAAAGACACTTCTGCTGGTTTGCAAACCATCCCGTTTGGCATTTGCTGTCATCTTGCAACTTTCCTCCACCTTGCAAAAACGCCCGTGAGGTACTGACCATGCTATTGGATATGCCCTGGGTAAACAACTCAAACATTTGGATTCACCAGCAAAAATGGTGGAAAACACCAGCTGTTCCTGTCATGCCAAAGGCTGCTCTCTCGCAAACAGGATGGCCTCTGATAGCATTGCTATGATCTCAGGATCTCTCATGTGAAATTGCAAAGTTTTTGAAGGCAAAAAAATGACGTAATTTTTCTGGTTCTGGAGCTTTTTTTTGTCGAAAAAAATAAACAGTCTTGAGTCTTGGAAGCTACATGTATGTTTTCCAGGTATCCATGGGAAGAGCAAAAACAAACTCAGAGTCCAAATGGTTCTGTTGAGAATCTTTCTTTTGAGCGAGTGTTCAAAAGTAAAGTGCTTCTGCTTAAGGCTTGCTCAAATAAACCAGCGAAAAGCACAATTGGGTGCTGGGATCTTAGCTGTGAACAGCTTGATATGTGAATCTTTGTGCAGGTAGCTTATGGTTGTTGCTGGTTGGTTGTTGGTTGGTGAAACCCGAGGCCCTCAATGATGAAAGAGTAGATGGCCTTGATTCTCCGGTAGGCCGACAATTTCAGGTGCACCAACTCATGGCACGGCCGACACAGCACGGCCGATGGCAGTTTTTGGAATGAAGTTCCGAAAACTCAAGGCACAACTCATGGCAGCACTGGCTGCTAAAGATGGAGGGGCCCGGTTTCCTAGTTAGTCCTTGCAAAGATGTGAGATGGAAAGTGGTTGATATGGTTGATATGGTTGATATTGACAAGCCACATTTTATTCATTATAAGTTGAACATCCATTTTGCTTGACAGGCAGCTCAACAGGCAGCTTCAGCCTATTTGGCCACAAGCCCACAAGCTGGATCGGTTTATGTCTTAGCAACTTTGATTTTTTCCGTCTTGAGATGATTCAAAACTCCTGGTGTTTCCCCTATGAAATGAACAAAACGCCCTTAAGGAGACGGCTTTAGCATCCCTGACTGCATTGGCAGCACAGGCCTTGAAATAGAATCAAAAGTGGTGAATCTGTTAGAACATTTTTTCAAACACAGCTACATTGACAGGCTTTGGCATCTCCTGATCCCCAGGTTCGAAACGAGTTTTTTCTTGGCTTTTTTTTTGGGACAGTTTCTTTTTTTTTTCCAAGAAGATCCCCAAGAAAAGGTTCGAAGTTTTTGCCAAGATGAACAGTTTTCTTGGCATCTTTTTTCTGTGCCAAGACAGTCGTACAGAAAGAAATGCACAAAAGGTACAGGCTTTTGCTCGTTTCGGCAGGAACGCTTACAGATTCTAGACGTGCTTCAGCAGGCATTGAAGCAGGTGGGGTTTGGTTGAAACACAACAAAACACCATTTAAACGGTGGCAGTTGTCGTCACAACCCATCCATTTGAGTCGTCGTTGTCGTCGTCGATTTCTTGAGGTCATAGGAAGTGGGGCAGAGTTGGATCTTGCATTGAGTACAAGATGGCCATTGTATTCAGCTTAGATTGGTTGCTTGTGGGAGGAGGATGGATACACTTCTCCTGCGAAATTTTCACATTGTATTCAGGTGGGGAATGCTTCACGTAGCTATGGATGCCTTTGGTGGCTGAGTGGGCTAGACCGTCGAAGAAATTCTTGGTGCTAAGAGATCTTAGAAAGCTGTTTGTTTTAACCTCTAGATTGAAGGCCTGATGAGTTCATGGAATCTGTTACTGACATCATCATTGAATCATCATTCATTGATGTCCATGATATCTGTGGTTTTTTGGGAGGGGTTTTCAGTGTCAAGCATTTCCTTTACGGACCCTTGGTCCATGGACTACAGCCACCTTGCGCCAAAAAAGAAGGACGGCGGCTTCTGCTGACGGGGTGTTCAACCGGATCCGAACGACCTGATTCAACGAAGAGGAGAAGTAGTGTAACGAGGTGGATGGACGTGACGCGCAACACAAAAAACGCGTCGTTGCAACCATCAGCAGGTGGTTGCATGATAATGAGCACAACATAGGGTACGCACCGAAAAAAAAACACCTCACTCAAAGAACTTGGCCTGAATCTTCTAAAATACGTTCAAGGCTGCAGATTTGTCCCCTATACATTCTTGCAAACAAAGCCGCCACAAATGGTACCTACGGATCTAGATATTGGTTTCCAGGGTCTAAATCTACAACCCTATATATGGCTTGAGGTCTGGACAAACCACAAACACAGGATGACCCGCAACGCCAGCAGCATGCCAAGTCTCATAAAATGACTCCCATGACACTTCTCCGTGAATCTGCAAAACTTTTGAGCTAATGAAATCAAAGTTCAGCCTGCGCTAGTCAGTCGGACAGTCAAGCTAACAGGCGCAAGCCCAATGCAATTGTAAGAAGGCAAACCACTTTTTCCCTTCCAAAGATGTGAATAAAGACTCAAAGACCTTCTGACCTTGATCACCTCATCAAAAACCCATAGGGAAAGGAGATGGAATCCCGGAGTAGATTCGGCCACAGGCATGAACTTCCAGGTTCAAAGCGAACGAAATTTGCGAAGGTCGCCCAGTTTCCGGAATCGTCCAACGTGGATGATGTTCAGAAGCTCCGACCGAAGGTCTTTTTTTCGGACCTCGTAAGCTGGGAGGGTTTGCCATTTAAGGCGATCTCGTATCGAGCGCGGGTGTTTGGTGCGTGATTGGCCTTGCCACCCAGCCTCGGTACTTCGCGGATGGTCAGCATAGTGTCCGCTGCATATAAGGTGCATGTCAATGTCGGCGCCCTCCCGAAGAAAAAACGGCATTGCTTTGAGAGCGGATCTCGGACTACAGCCGCTAATCCTTGCTTGCGCTTCGAAGGGTTTCACGGTGAACGTCACCCGCAGTTTTTCAGGTGGCGGAACAAGGAAATGCCTCAGCCTTCCCTGCCATTCCTGTGGCGGAAACCCAACTTGAACGATTTTGCGAGCCCCGTAACATCTGCCGCTTGCTGCTTCAACCACCGAAACCGGTGGCAAAAGATGTTGTGAGGGAAACTTTTCCCTGTAGCTGAGCTACCCCCGAACCACGAACAAAAAAAAACACGATCCGTGCGGAAAAAACACCACCCATGGCCCAGTAGACGAAATGCGTTTGCGGCACACCGGTCACAGTGATCAGAAGGTAAATCCGCGACGTTGGACTGCAATTGTTTTGCAGCATTGCTGGTGTCGTGAAGCGGGGAAGGAAAAACACTCCCAGCATTCAGATTTGTTTACGTCGTGTCGCAATTGCGTCTCTGTCTCCTTTTCTCAAATTACCTGGCGTTCATGCGGCAAACTGTAAGTTGGCAACTGTGCACCCAGCAGTTTTGTGGGGAAAGGGGAGTACAGAGAGGTGTGAATGGATGTGGTCATGTCTCCCAATCTTTCCCGATGTTCTCCTGTCCCCCAGATTCAACGTTCCCATCTTGCCTTGTTCCCATGTCCTCATCACCTCCAGAGGTGACATGTCAATTTTCCCTGGCAAAACGAAGTAAGGCACCCATCCAGGCTTTCAGCAGACAAAACATCAACAAAAATGGTTGCAGTACACCGACAAAGTCATCACTTTCATGCTTTTGTAGAATAAACCAATTTTAATTTTAGTTCATTCCATCCTTTCGTTTTTCGAACAGAGCTCAAGTTTTCATCTTGAAAATATAGACAAACTTTCACCGCTTGTGCCCTAAATGGGATGACGCATAGCAGACAGGAGCAAAGTGAAAGTCAAAGCGAAGGGAGAAACCTTCCATGTCCCCATGTTCCCATGTTGCTATGTGGCACACATAAATAGTTTGGATGCAACTTACGTCGATTTTTTTTTAATGCAAACAAACCCTATTTGGTAAACAGGAATGTCGCAATGGGAACCCGGGTCCGGTACGTTAACGCCGTGGTAACTCCTGTTGCTTGTTTCAGTGCTGCTCACAGAAAAGTACAAACAAGATCTGTGTAAGATGGATATTGTGTTTCGCCTGCCACAACCGCAATGGCGCTCCACGTTTTCCAGTATTCCGGGGCCTGCAGTGCAGAATTCGTGATACCCATCGGGCGTCAGGTAAACCAGCAACGTAGAGTTGAGTTGAGTTGAATTGAGTTGAACCGGTAGGCCTGCAGGCGGCCCGTTACGAACACAGGCTGAACGAAACGACAGTCACGCTAAATATGTACATAAAAACGTTTGCTATCGTGGCAATTTCATGCGTATTGCAGGTACGCAAAACTGGGATCATGGAGAGAAACGGATGACGTCGTGTGGAACTCACATTTTGCTTCCTTTGTGAAATTCTGGCGCATGTAAATAGCAGTTGTGTACATATTGTGTTTTTTGCGGCCTGCGCCCTAAAGTGGGCTCGCCACTGAAGCAGACCTGGCCTCATGTATAGGTTCACAAAATGAAGGAAATCAGGCAGCATTGCCATCCAGCTTTGGCGAGTTCTTGACTCCAGGCCAATGTTGAAGGCTTTTCCATTTGCAGAAGTTTGCGAGGACAGTGTGCCGTAAGTGGGCTGGCCTACCACGCCGTGTGCGGCCGTTAGGCTGCCATTGCACAAGTGTTTGGCCCACCGTTCTTCTTCCAAGGAAGAAATAAAATGTGCTAAATCCCAATGTTGCTGGACACATCGTTCTGACCACAACTTGATGCCATCCTTGTCTCAGCACGCATCCTTGTCTCACTCAACGGTGATATTCAAATTTACGGGTTTCTGCAGTGTATGCGAGCACTTGTCCACGCTGTTTGTTATACAGCAATTGCACAATCAAGATTAAGTGTTGCGAAACGCCGTGTGTTGCCAATGCTGTCCACAACGCTTGCCAATCAACCCGGCCAAAAGCCTTTGAGAGGTCCAGACTGTTAAACCAAATGGGTGTATCCATTAACACCTTTTTGTCAAGCCATTTTGGCTCAAGTGTTTCTGCTCGCGCGTGTCTTCTTGTTCTCGGCCTGGGCGTCATGCCGATTTCAAAGGAACACATGGAAGCATTGAAAAATGGGAGTACGCAAATTCAATTTGCAAAGGAAAACCCGAAGAAACCGGGTTCAAAAGCATGGGACCGATATGAAGCATACAAGGGCACAACAACCATTGCTCAAGCCACNAACAACCATTGCTCAAGCCACTGAAAACAAGGCTGGCTGGCAAGACCTCACGGCCGATTTTGAAAAAGGTTTCTTGAAGATCATGCAGGAAATGGATGTGGATACAGCACAAGGTTCCACCAAAAGGCCAGCCCCGGAAGGAACGCCAGACCGTGAAGCTCAAGCCCGGACGAAAGCCCAAGCCTCAGAGTTGATGCCACGTATTTTGCCAACAGAAGTGCAAGATCCCGTTTCCAAAGTGGAGATGTCAGCGGCCACGATTGCAACATTGAGGGCCGTCATGCGTGAAGAAATCAGTATTGGCATGTCTGCGTTGGAGAGCCGCTTGACCAGCAAGATGGACGATCAATTCATCCAAATGAAACAAGATTTGGAACAGGAGAGGTCTGCAAGAACTATGTTGGAGGAAAGGGTGGCGCAACTAGAATCCAAACAGGCAACCACAGAGAATTCAAACGATGTGACCGATGCAATTGACAAATCCATTGCGGTGATTGGTGGTTTCGGAGAGGCAACTGTTGAAGAAGCCGAGAAGCTTGCACATGATTTGTTGAAACATGTGCATGGATTTCATGAGGTGTCGATGGTTGACGGCAATTCAATTGTGGGCCTTGCTCAGTTTGATACTCCTGCACATGCTATGAAGTTTATCCGCTCACAGAAAAAGCACCCGCAAATACAAACAAACAAATTGTGGGTGGCAGAAAACCGTAGCCGCATGGAGAGGAACCAGGCCAAAATTGCGAGCAAATTGAAAAAATTTTTGATCGAACTGGCAAACATTCCGCCCAAAGATGTCATTGTCAACTACAAGCTGTTCAAAGTCATTGTCCGTGACAACGGAAAGCTGATGCCCATCGCTTTTGTGAAGGACGACTTGACTATCGATTGGAATGATGCCAGTGATGTGCCGGCAATGGTGCAAGAAGCAATGCAAAATTTCATTTCTGACATGGAATAGGGATTCTACATAGCTGGTCCGTGTGGTAGCAGAGAGAATGCAACAGGGAATGGTGGTGACAAACCACCCCTCATTGCAGCGAATGATGCTGATCACATTGAACACTGTGTGCATGTCATTGTAAAGAATTTACAAAGCATTCGAGGTGAATCACGTCGGGAGGATTTTATTGCTGAGTTGAACACATGTAATTTTGATGTATTGTTCATTTGTGAAACGTGGCGTGGGGAAAGTGATGAGAGTTTCATCACGGAAAAAGGTCACCATGTCTACCTTAGCGGTGGTGCCACTCATCAAGGCATTGGAATTTGCATATCGGCTAATTTTGCTTCACAAATTTCCCATATGTCTTTTCATGCTTATTCCAAAAGGATTTGCAGCTTACATTTTTCCATGGCGTCCAGGCGGTTCAGAGTTTTCACTGTTTACTTTCCTACGGCTTGGGATGAAGATGGTGCAGTGGAACAAATGTATGATGTGTTGAACCTGGTCGTCAATGCTTGTGTTGAGGCTGGTGACATACCAATCGTGGGCGGAGATTTCAATGCTTGCATTGGGCCGATAAACTCTGATGACTTGACATTTTTGCAGCACGTTGGACCGATTGGCATGGGACAAAGGAATGCACGAGGCACAATGCTGATACATTGGATTTTACAAAACAAATTCTGCATTTTCAACAGGGATAGCTCCTTACAACAAGCTGAGAGTTGGACGTGTTGTCGTGCTCTTGATGGAGCCCCTGTGCAGCTTGACTTCATCATAGGGGATGCAAGCTTTAATTTGAAAAAGGCATGGCAAGATCATTGCATCCCTATTGGCAATGACCACAGGTGTGTGCATTGTATATTATCGCGCAAGGAACCGTGCAAACAACAATATCGACGCAAACATCTCTTGAAGGGGTGGAAGCCGTTCTTGGATGAAAGCGGGCAACCCACAGGTTTTCAAAATTTGCTGGAAACTAAAATAGGTGAACAAGATACATACAGCTTCGATGTTGCAGAACACTGTCTGATTTCAACTGCTGTTGCCACTGGAACATGTTCGCGCTCGAAAAATTAGATTTACACCCTCGGAGCGGCTGCGCCTTTTACGGCAAAGGAGAAAACAAGTGTATGACAATGCAATTCGCAAATCTTTGACTTTCCAAATCCAACGGTTACACCGAAAGGAATGTAGGCAGTGGAAGGTATTGTTACTCCGGAAGTATTTGGCACACCCGGCACATTGGAAAGAGTTGCAGGGCATGTCTTCGTACAGCTGTAAACCCTTGCATCAACACCCTCCATTGGATGAGTTTGCTACGATGCTTGAAACATTGTTCGCTGGAACCCCGGAAACGCCTTTGCAACCAAATCATTTGACAGAGGAACCCTGGACATTGCAGGAACTCATGGGAGCAATTGAGAAATTGAAATTGAACAAATCAGCGGACGAATCCGGGCTGGTCGCGGAGGTGTTCAAGCACATCCCCACCAACTTTGCAGCCAAAATTCTACGGCTATATAATAATTTGCTTTCAAGTGGCCATATTCCTTCGAGCTGGAGACGGACTTTGTTCACGATGCTGGCGAAACATCGAAAAGCAGCACTGGTCACAGACTTTCGGCCGATTGCATCCGTACGATTGTTCTACAAAATTTTTGCTTACATGATATTGCACAGAATAGAGCCATGTTTGGACAGCCACCAGCCAGAGGAACAACATGGTTTCCGTGCTGGACGACGCTTGGAGGAACATTTGCTCACCGCAAATTTATTCCTCGACAAGACCTTGGCGGCAAACATTCCGGTGTGGATATTGAGTTTGGACTTGTCAAAAGCTTTTGATCGAGTAGATTGGGGTGCCTTGTGGTTAGCTTTGTCCGATCAGGGGGTGTCAACTCACATGTTATGGATTCTTCAAACCCTATACTTTGGTCAACATGGTGAGGTCACTGGACAAAGAGGGAGCAGCCGTACCTTTCAAATCAATGCAGGCATGCGACAAGGATGTGTGCTGAGCCCAAAAATGTTTTCTGCAGCACTTCATTGGGCAATGTCAAAGTGGCGAACATGGGCGGAAGGATGTTTGTTTGGATTTGATCTTGGTGATGGCTTGCCACCACTTTTGGACTTAAGATTTGCAGATGATATCTTGATATTCGCAAGATCCTCCCAGGAGATAATGACGTTGTTGGACGAACTGGTTCAATTCTTGGGTGATGCAGGCCTGAAATTCAATGCAGAAAAAACTGTGTTGATCACAACAGAGGCTCAACCACCACCGTGCTTGACTACCTCGACTGGAGCCGTGATCAAGGTAAAGGAAAAGGAATCCGGTCACAAATGGTTGGGTTGCATGTTATCTTCAGCCGGTTCAAAAAAGTGGAGCTCTGGATATTGATTATCATTTGCAATCTGCAAATCGCGCCTTCTTTGCCAACAAATCGATATTTCTGAGCCGAAATGTGTCCATCAGAAACAAANGCTTTGTGGTTAGCTTTGTCCGAACAGGGGGTGTCAACTCACATGTTATGGATTCTTCAAACCTTATACTTTGGTCAACATGGTGAGGTCACTGGACAAAGAGGGAGCAGCCGTACCTTTCAAATCAATGCAGGCGTGCGACAAGGATGTGTGTTGAGCCCAAAAATATTTTCTGCAGTACTTCATTGGGCAATGTCAAAGTGGCGAACATGGGCGGAAGGATGTTTGTTTGGATTTGATCTTGGTGATGGCTTGCCACCACTTTTGGACTTAAGATTTGGAGATGATATCTTGATATTCGCAAGATCCTCCCAGGAGATAATGACGTTGTTGGACGAACTGGTTCAATTCTTGGGTGATGCAGGCCTGAAATTGAATGCAGAAAAAACTGTGTTGATCACAACAGAGGCTCAACCACTACCGTGTTTGACCACCTCGACTGGAGCCGTGATCAAGGTAAAGGAAAAGGAATCCGGTCACAAATGGTTGGGTTGCATGTTATCTTCAGCCGGTTCAAAAAGTGGAGCTCTGGATATTGATTATCATTTGCAATCTGCAAATCGCGCCTTCTATGCCAACAAATCGATATTTCTGAGCCGAAATGTGTCCATCAGAAACAAACTGAAATTTTTCGATGCCATCGTGACACCAATTGCTTGTTTTGGAGCTGGGCACCGGTGCATCCATGGTGCCGATATGGATAAATTTGATATCCACTTCCGACGTATGATCCGATGCGTGGTTGGAGCTCCAGCCGGGATTTGCTGGCATGATCCATGGCACGAAATTCTGCATATTTGGAATCAGCGTGTGCGAGAAATGGTTGAGGTATGCCACATGAAAACGTGGGCTGAAACCTGCGCATCTCAACAATGGAAATTTGCTGGCTACATTATGAGCCTTCCACCTGAACGCTGGGTACGTCGAATGCTGCACTGGCAACCTATTGGAAGAGGACCCGTGGGACGCCCAGCAATGAATTGGACAAGAAAATTTGAGCAGTTTTCTCGAATAAAACGTTGGGATGACTGGAAAAACGTGGCTACGGATGCGGACCGCTGGATGATGGAGATGGATGAGTTCGTGAAATTTTGTACAAAGTAGCCGAGCTTGTTTTTCACTGATTGTTCAAAATTTCAAACATTTCGTGCCGGTTCGCGCCCTAAAACAGGGCTGCCTTTTCGGCATGCGAAACCTCAGACTCAGACTCTCACACTCTTTTATCGCAGCTGCAGACGCGAAATTTTGAACCCGAACATTCCAATTGTGAAGAATATCGTGCCTTTCCAATGACCAATCTGTATCAAAAGGTGGTGCCACGATGGCACGGCATAGTTTCCGAAATGAAACATCAAGTCTTAAAAGGTGATCTTTGTATATGGTGCGGTGGCCATTGGCGAAACACACCATTGAAGACACAACACTGTCAAAGTATTTCAGCCTCGCAAGCACCGAAGTTTTCCGATTTTGCAATATCCAACGCTTGCTGTGGAAACATTTTGTGCCTTGCTGTATGTGGTAAAGAAGATCAACATCCTGCCTCATACTCCCCCAACAGCTGTCAACATGCATCCTAACCATTTTTGTCCTTGATTGCGATCAAGTACCTTGACCACAACATTGGTTCTTGCAAACAATACATGCATTTGGTCTGAACGAACCATCCTTTCTTCAAGTGGAATGAGGTCGTTGCAGCATTGCATTGTAGCCCTAAACTTAAGGTTTGCAGCAGAGGTGTTGTGGCGACATTGCTTCACAGAAACATGCCTGGAACAATTGCGACAAACACTTGTTCTTCAAGAAGAAGAGGGAAAAGGAATGAAAAGGCGGCTAGCTTTGATTTTTGTTTTCGCAGCTCTTGAGAAGGAATTCGGTGCAAAAGTTGGCAGAAATGAGCATATCACTGCAATGTGAGGTAGCAAGATGCCATGTGGATGCACGCACGTCAAAGGCTAATAACATCCAATAGCTCTTATTGTGTGTGCGCGCCCGACATTTGCATACGCTCCCCTCACTTTCCATGTGGAAGTCCCCTGATCTTCGGGACTTAGATGCGGTTTTTGAACACGGTGGGTTGCGAATGCTCACCGACAGGTTTTTGCTCCTGTATGCAATGGTGCGGCAGCCCGTTTAGGGCACAGGGGATGTGCATAAACGTGACCAAATCCGGCAGGTACTACAACAACCAGAGCCTGCGCTGCAACCTGCCACTCTCCACTGGTCTGCCTCCTGTAACATTTTGTCCCAGCGGCATCCCATACATCAAAGGATCGTCCTGCCCTGCCAACTCCAGCATTTCACGCCAATGCCCGTTTCAGCCACCAACTGTCGTCCAAGACCGCGACATACTGAACAAATTTTGAATATTCAAGTATGTACCTGTTTGACGACCGTTCGGAGTAAAAAAAAACTTTCAACCGCATTTGTTCCACAACACGTTTGTTCGTGCAAAATGGAGTGTCACGGTTGAGTCCAGTCAGTGCCCCCTGGTGGCCCCACAACATGACGTTAAAGTTTTGTATTTCTATGTCCTGATGCATGATGCAAGTGGCAAAAGAAGTGGAACGCGTTTGAAATATAAATTTGTAAATAAAGATTTATCAATATCGGTCTTGTTTGGTTCACCGCCTGCGCCCAATACGGGCCCGCCACACGGCGTCCAAGCATTGACACATTGACACATTATATTTTTTCCCCCCTTCACGAATTCGCACAACATGCATGCAGTATGAACAGGCATTCTTTGTTGAAGAGACTATGGGGGAAAAAACGTGTGACAGATGGTTACTTGGGCTACTGCATTGGAACCTAGTGTTAAAACGTTTTGCCGGTATCAACGCGTCGGCGAATGGGAACTGGCCGCGCAAGATGCTTGCTATTGGGAGACATTGCTGCCCGAATTTATCAATTTCAGCATTGGATCCTGCAGATCGAAATTTGAAAGGCAAATACCTCTGTTATGTACATGCAACTCTTTTTCACCTGTGCATTTCGTGGGCCGCCTTCGGGTTTGCACGTTTCACTCGCTTGCTGATTCATTAAATTTTCCAAGTATGGTTGGCATGCAAGGATAATCATTGCCAGTTTTTTGCTTACGATGGCACTTTAACAATTGTTGTGAAATGTTAATGTCAATGTGGAACCTCGCAGGTGTGCCGGTCGTCCATACTCCGGGCATTTTCAAAAAATGTTTTGCGATTATCATGGACCACGGCTGCCCGTCATGGGGCCCAATGGTTGTCCCACGTGTGCACTTTGGTACGGTTTTGTTTGGAACCTTGCTGATTGAATGTTGATTTTTTGACCATGCCCGTTGCGGGCCACAACAGGGCAGCTGGCTCGGACGGGATTGAAGAATGAGTGAATCGAGTTGTGTTTTCACTTTCGCACGTCCGTGTCAAGGATTTTGCTACACGGCTGCAAACCCGAGAGGGTTAGGCAAACATGTACATAATGTTTTTCCAGCGTATATGTACCTTCTTTTTTTCCACACCATGTGTGCCCGACTCTGAATTGGGTCGGGTGGAACCTGCTCGCCCAAAGGCGGCCCTTTTCGGGGCGCAGGGAAACAACAACAGCTAAACTAACCTCCACCCTCATTACTTCGGCGACGAAAATTGAACACAGAATCCATGTGCGCCAGCCATACACTTTGCAGAAAAGTTGGAAGAATTGTTTGGCGGAATCATCGCGGAACTTCACCAACCAAACAACCTTACAAAAATAGATGTTTGGACTCACAAAATTGAAGGGCTAAAAGGCCGCCGATGAAAGTGGTTTGGCGGCCGAATTCGAAGGCATATGCCGGATGGCATGCGCAATGTTTTGGTGCAACTGTTCAACCACATGCTGTTCTCAGGTGAGGTGCCCGCAGTATTGCGGAAATCCTTGTTCCAAATGTTGCCAGAAACATCGAAACCTCGAACGACAATCTATGACTTGATATCGAAAGGAGGGTACATGAAGCGCAACACCAATGCATGCAGATATTTGGATCACACTTATCGAATCCTTCGATAAATTTTCGACGCCAAAGTAATGAAAGTTAAACATAAGTTGTTGCTGTTGTTGTTGTTGTTGCTGTTGCTGTTGTTGTCGCTGTGGCTGTGGCTGTGGCTGTGGCTGTGGCTGTGGCTGTGGCTGTGGCTGTGGCTGTGGCTGTGGCTGTGGCTGTGGCTGTGGCTGTGGCTGTGGCTGTGGCTGTGGCTGTGGCTGTGGCTGTGGCTGTGGCTGTGGTTGTGGCTGTGGCTGGTGTTGTGGCTGTCGTTCTGGTTGTGGTTGTGGTTGTCGTTGTCGTTGTCCTTGTC
>DF242326.1:0-29200 GCA_000507305.1 Breviolum minutum Mf 1.05b.01 | reverse complement strand
AGTATCATTCAAGTTCCATTGCGTCTGTTGTTGTTGTTGTTGTTGGTGGTGGTGGTGTTGTTGTTGTGTCCCTGGGGCTCCCTTCGGGAAAGCAGGTTCAACTCGACTCGAGACTTGCCTTGTTGCGGTGATACACAAATTGGTTTCTTCACTGGGTGGGTTGGGTTTGGTGCGCAACGCTTCGAAAACGAAACTGTTACCTACAAAAACACAACCAGTGAAACATTGATAACTACGGCAGGCTTGGTAGTGGACTTGTTGGACCAGACCAAACATCAGAAGTGGTTTGGATGTATGTTGTCGGTAATCCATAAGCGAACGACATCATGATATTGCCGACGCATTTTATTGGCAACAGATTGAACACAGACTGACACGAGGGATTCCCTTACAAAACTAATCGGTTTTGGCGACCTAAATGCTGCCAAATATTTGATGTCAAAATAAAGGACATCACCGCCCTTTGTTTTTGCAGCCTGCCGCACCATTGCAGGCCATCAATTCCATCCGACGACCGTACGGGAATTCCGCTGTGCAAACGCACTTGTCACCACGAATTTGCAGTCATTAAGTTCAGCAAGCATGGTGAGTTACTCGATGTTCTCCGTCCTTGCACAACACATTCAACGCGTGGGTTACAACAATTGAGGGATTTGCGACCGGGACAGTCGTGTTTCGCATCCTGTCCCTTGCACCCCCGGATGGGACGTTATACTTTCGTCAGGTCAACGGCCTCCGATCATGCACGCAGCGCAGCGCAGGCTTGAGTGATGGCGTGGGGTGTCGAGAGCCTCCGGAGGGGTGAGGTCGCAGCACAAGCTCGGTGTACACGACAAAGTCAAGACGACGAGGTCGGGTAAGCAAAATCGACCCCTAGAGCCTTTGCGTGTCCGTGCCGTCCATACGCTTCAATGGTATAGCTGTGAAAACATGTTTGTCACACCAAATTCCTTTGTTAGCTTCTCATGCGCTTTGCAAATGATGAATTTGCGGCGTTGAGAAAAGGGATTGGCACGGAGTTGGAGGTACCTTTACACATGCCTCCTAGACTCTAGACGTGAAAAGAATGTACGTACAAATTCCGCTGAGCAACATTTGATGAACCAAAACCGAAAAACTCTACATTCGACATCATACAACGATGTTGCATCATTTCTTATGCTGTTTGACCCAAAAGTTTGTCCTCAAACGCATGTGGTAAACCAATGTTTTGAACTTTACTCCCGTATGCGTCAGGGCTGATGAAACCAAATTAACTGCTTGTGCAGAAGGCTATTATTCCAACCAAATTGTATTTTTTTGCTACCTTTCCTTCCAGTAAATAGGCTTGAAGCACTCTTCTCGTTAATTCATCGAAGAAGTGTCACAGAAGCACGTTGTCAACTTTATGTGCCGAAAAAATGTTGATCACTTATCAGCCAACTTGTCAACAGTTTCTTTGTGCCAGTTCCAAATGCCTTCAACCGCACGCTCTCCTTGGGAAATTAGACCCTGTGGTCGTCGAAAGCACCATGCCACATCATGCAGTCCAACAACAGAATGAAGCAATGGTCGAAACCCAACATCAAGCCAAATCTTGTTTGCACACTTTTTGAGAATTGAAAAGGTCTCACATTGCAACAATTCCTGTTTACTGTATCCCTTTGTTTGCATACAAAGCTGTCCATGCGGCATAAGGATGATGCGCCAAATCCATGGGGGTGGTAGCAAGGTATAGGACATGGATTCCTTTTCCCGCTCGAAGGAGCACGTTGCTCTGACAAATTGCCTGGGTGGTCAACCTTTTTTGACAGCCCCACTTTGCGCAAACTACGACCAGTTCATCCAATAATAATATCCAATAAAATATTGTGCTGTGTGAGTGTCTTCAAAAGTTTAGGGCAGAGGGAGATATTGGCAAGCCAATCAAGCCATCTTCAAAATCCTATCTAGCAGTTCCCGTTTTGACTCAATACACACATCCTTGTCTCACGCTTCCTTGTGGAAAAGGAGCCTTCAACCCTATTGCTTTGACCTTCAATTCACCATGTTTGGCCATGATAAGTGCGTTGTAAATCGTGACATGTCACCGGAAATATGCAGTATTCCAGTCAAACGCCACTTGGTGGCCCAACAACTTGACGAAGACAAAACATCAAGTCGTCAAAAATCGGTTTTGTTTTGTACGTTTTTCGCTGGACAGCCGAAACACACCACCGATGTGAAAGTTGCATCAAAAAACAAAAAACAATTGGGAAGCAAAAGAGACATTCTTGTGGCAAAAGATCCGCTTATATACTTTCGGAACGTACCGGGCAATGTAAAGTCGTGTCTGTTGCCTGCATACGATGTTGAGCAAGCAGCCCAGTAATTTTTGTGATTTCGTTTGATTCACCAGTTCCATTTCAAATTGCTGGAGGTGGCGGTGGTGCTACAGGATCTTCCAGGCGTTGGTTTCGCAAAGTGGCACCAGAAATGGACATGGGCTGCTTTTATCTCATCCAGCCAGAGCAAGCAACAAACGTGAACGCATACTACAAATCAAACTTAGTGAAACCTGTACGGTCAACCACTGGACAGTGGCAATCCGTTAGCTATGCTCTCTATTCGACGCTCATGGATTTTGTGAGGGGTTGTGGAGGTTGTTGCTGCCCATTCGCCCGATCCTGATTGAGTGTGTGCTGCCTGATGGTTGCCTAGAGTCTACGCGGGGCGAAGAAGACAACGGCAGCGGCAGGTCCATGCAGAGAGTGCTAAATTGCTCACCAAGGCTTCACAATTCCGGCTCAGCCCTCACAATTGACAAACCCAAGTCGGGATTGGATGGCTGAAGGGACCTTGATGCGGAATGTTCCACGGGAAGTTCCACGTCCCTTTCAGCAAATTTTGAAGCGAATTGTGTAGGCGATTTCGTTGATTTTCCTGCGCACTGTTTCAGCCGCAAAAGGCGGCTAAGAGCAGTCTTTCTCCGGCCAGACATACCGCATTCAGGACACATGACCTTCGTCGAAAGCACATTTGCGGCCGTGTTCTAATCCTACAGTACGTTCGCAGTGACTTTCCCTGTCTTTCGCGTAAAGAGTTTTCACATTCGCGCGCACCGGCTTTCGCGGCCACTTTCCGTAAAGTGGTGTTGCTAGCTTCGCGGCGGGGTTCGCGACTATTGTTTTTTTAAGGCCCTTTCGCGGAGCTTTCGCATGTGGGGTTTTAAAACCTCACATAGCGGTTTTCGATGCTGTTCGACATGCTGTCATCCATGCCAAGGTTGCTGCGGCTGCTGCTGTCTTGGAGGGAGGGACGGAATCCGAAAGATGTGACCACGTGAAAAGGAGTTCCGAGGAGTGATTCTTTTACGCAAGTGCCACTTTTGAATGGTCCGGTTTGTTCAGTTTTGGGGGGCAAATTTCTTCGATGGCATGGTTTCTGAAGCTGGGGCTTCACCTTCATCCCAGCTCTTCTTCCGATTTTGATCGTTGTTAAGAGCCTGGAGTCTTCGCTGCCAGGCTCAGCCTTCTTTGGTGGGGGGTCTCAGGGTTCCGCCCTTGCTTGACATGTCGACACAACCGAGTGCTGCAAGCGCCCTCCGTTTGAAAGCTTTTTCGGCAGAAGTCGTTCAAAAGTATCAACTAGTCCGGGTCACTAGAGTCACTACCATGTTCAGCACCCTTTTTGAATGCTGAGTGAGGCAGAAGTGCAATGGCACCAAGTCACATGGAACAGCCGTGCCATAGGGTTCACCGAGTCGCTGGTCATCTTTCACTTGTGGTGAAACTTTGTTTCAAGCTTGCCACTGACCGCGCCTCAGCATTAAATTCTGCATTTGCATGCATTTGCAACATGCATGCTATACATGGTGTATGTATTTTGCCTAACAAGTAAACAAGAATTACCACCTTTTTCATTTGGGACTGTGTTTTCTCGCAGTTTCTCTTTTCCCAACATCTCCCGTCTCTTGCTGAGCTTCACGCCTCTTTCCTGTCTGCAAATCTCTCAGCATCAAGTATCAAATACCTGTTCCACAAAAAGGGCTGTTGAAAATGGCTTTTGAAAATGGCTTTTGAAAATGGCTTGCGAGCAAGATAAATCATGGTCACTTCATCTGCACCATCTATAAGTTCCATTCTGCCTCTTGTATTCAAACCCAACGAAATTGAACTTAGGAGGACAGATGTCGCCTTCTCTGTGTTGAATCTTGCTTTGGCGACAAGAAATGGTCTTTGACCTGGCCACAACAACGTTACATGGACAACTTTTGGATCATGTAGTTCGAGGCCTTGGATGCCTAGGGCCTAGACCTTGTTTCAAATCCATGAACAGAAACGTACGAGGTGTATGACTCTATGACAGTAATTCATGGTGGTTTAAAAGAATCAGGTGTACGCGATACATGCAACTTGAGTCTTGACCATAAAAGCTACTGGTGTCGGTATGAGATATCTTGAGAACTTGAGAATGGCAAGTGGGTGTGCTGGCAATGCGACCCTTTTGTCTGTTGTTGCTGTTGTTGCTACTGTTGTTCTTCTTATTCTTCTCCTCCTCCTTCTTTTTCTTGCTTTTGTTCTTGTTCTTATTCTTGGTGATGGTGGTTGCCGTGGCCATGGTTGTGCTTGTGCTCGTGCTTGTGCTCCCGCGCTCGTGCTGGTGCTGTCGATGCTGTCGGTGCTGTCGGTGCTTGGTGCCCCAAAACCACCCCTGCAACATCCGAATATTCATTATTGACAGTGTTCAAAAACCGGCCCATCCTCATACACACATAATCCCTGCTAAAGCAGAAGAAGCTGCAGCCGCAACATGTAGCCTTGTTGAAAGAAGTGTCTAGATGTATCAAGACAGTCCACAGATTGACACCTATCCCCTGCCCAACAACGGCTATGCCAAACCTCTCCGGATGGGAGCGGCCCGTCCATCATGATTGTTGCAGACCAATCACCCTGGCCACCAAGCCACGCGGTGAACTCAACACTCAACAGCCAAAACTACGGCACCTTTTCAGCAGCAATGAGATGGACCTCCGTCTTTCCAAGGCCGTGTCTTGCAGGCTGGCCCGCCTGAATGACTCGCTTCCATTCGACAAGCTGATCTTCAGCTAGATCCTGCATGCCACCGGGGGTCACGAAAAGCGCCTTACACAGCTGCAAGTTTTCCATCCTTCCGCTCATAGCTGGAATAATTCAAATTTAGCGATTTAGCCTTGCACTCAAGGAAAGTTGGCACATCGCAAGTGTCCTCCGCGACCAACACATGGCCTGAGCAGCATCGCAGGGCTTCGTACCTCAGGGGGAGGCAGTCTATGGATAGAAGGAGTTCTGCACCTTGTCACATGAACATGTCTGCATTTGATATGTACAAAACTCCTTGCAAGAACATCTCTGTTTCAAAGAGTTTATCCACCATTTAAAGTGCAAATACAATCCAAGTTCCAGAGCTCCAAATGAACACATGGACATCTCCAGCTTGTAAAGATCAGTAAGTTCCACACACCATGTTGAGCACAGCTTTTGCATCGCCATCACAAAGCCTGATCTCAATGTTTTTAACAAGCAAAAGGCATCATGGCTTGGCAACAACTCAACAAAAAGTCATCCAACAGGAGATCCTTCACAACTGGCAAGCCAACTTCTTCAGCTCACTGAACTATTGGAGGTGTGCAACTCGAGATGTTGGGCCTGTGTGAAACAAATGGTATCACCACAACATCGAACTCATTCTCTGTGAGCTTCAAGGCAGCTGGAGTCTGCAGCCAGGCCTAAAGAATTCAAGGCATCCATTGCATCAACAGCTTGGCAAACAAACACTGCTCAAAGCTGAGATTTGGATCGACATTTCAATTGCTGCAACTGTCAACTGTCCACAAAGCTGGAAGGAATTATGTATTGGGGTTCTGAATCCTCGATCAGCCCAACATGTTCGGAGGTCAATGATGTCAATTGAGATTCCCGGCATAATCCACTGAAGTCCGGGCTTTATCACGAAGCACACCTCAGCAAGTCGAAGAAGAAGTGCTGAACAACATCCTTCACCTCCCAAGTGCATGATTCGTTTTGTTGCGACGTTTCTCAAAACGTACAGTATCTGATCTGTTTCATTGCATCCATCTCGTGACAAGAGCCAGCTGATGAAAAAAACATCAGAGACGGCAGAATCGGCCAGCAAGGAATTGCCATATGATTTTCTTCAGCCAAGCATCTCAAAGGCTTCGGCTTGAACAGTTTTTGGGTATCTGTGGCGAAGACATCCACATCTTCCAAATGATCCTGGAATTGTCCGCAGTCATCCACTGGTGTAGGCAATTGCCCGGAAGAAAGGAATGGCACGGCCTATTCTGGTTCCCGAATCATTCATCTATCTTCCTCACCCTAGAGACGCCCAATAGAAAGAAATCTCATCTACGAATCACCCTTCAACGATCTTCGACGATCTTCGACGCCATCCCTTCTTCCTGCAGGTGCCGCGCCAGTCGTGCAGAACCATCCAATACCAACAGCCGCAAAGTCCGAGATCGTTCTAGTCGCAAGAGTGGCAAGAAGCGCCTCAAACATCCATTGATCAGTGTGTTTTCGGAGAATCGCCCATTTAAACATCATGTAAATTGATGTAAATTGTTGTAAATTGGTGTAAATCGCATTTTCTTGTACCCAGTTCAAGACCCGTGTCGAGCCAATGAGTTCCCGGCTGCCATTCATGTAACATCGGACCAAGTACATCGATGGAGTTCCTGGAGTCACACTGTCAAGTGTCACACCATGAAAACTTGACAACCGACATTCCAAGTCAGTCTTAAAGGAGTGTGGTGAACAATCCACTGACAAATCATTGATGGTTCATGATCATGAAACCTCTGAATTCAGAGTCTAATCCAGTCCTTGGGTGGTGCTTGCAAGCAGCACTAATAGCTGGCAGTCCATTGGATGTCAGCTTCGGCAGCTTGCCAGTGTACACCAGCGATTGATGTGGATCCGCTGCATCAGGCCATCGAACTGTCTGGCGTCGTTTACCTTCCTGAATTCAAGCAAGGCTTTGAGATCACATGAAAAGAATTAAAGAATGAAGGAAGATAAGGATCTCTAGAGTTTAGACCCTGATTCTGGACTATGTCAGCGATTTCTACTACCCTCCAACCCTAAATCTCAAAAACTGAACTCCACAACTTGTGCAAACCATGGCTCTTTGTACAGTTCATGGGCTCGTTGCAATGCCAAGCGCAAGTCCACTTCATCACAGGGAAACCATTGATCAAAGTATCCAGTGGGCTCCCAGCCCAAGTATTTGGGACATCCCACATTGGGTTCAATGCCCACGATACAAAACCTCAAGAGCTGCGGAAAAAAAACATCTCCCATCAAGAAGTGTGGGTGACAGTAGTGTATTCATTCTATTGATCATCCCATATCATCACCCAATTTCTTCCTTTGTTACATGCGTTTGGACGAAGCCAAGGCACTGGTAAAGCCCATTACGGGTAGGTTCCACTGGGCATGTCATATAGCGTTCAAACAGAGTACCGCGAGGTACCAAGCCTCGCACACCTGCCATGGACGCCAAATCAGCTGGCCAGCCGCTGTCCTCGTATCGTTCCAGATTCTGGAAGATGGATGGAAGATGGAAAGGGATTTTGTGAGTGAAAAACTCGTGAAGAACCAAAGGCTTCATCAATACCGCTTCCTGTAATGATGCCTCATCAATTCAGCAGGATTGTATGCTACGGTATAGTCACATTCAACTGTCCAAGTCGAAGGGAAACAATTCAAACAAAATCAAAACTATGTCGCCATCTCGAGACCAAGATTCATGCGCTTCATGAAGAATCTTTGACCTGGGTAAGGCCAAGGACCCTGCAGCAGCCGTTGAGCTGAAATATTGTCGTCCACAGTGCGGCCGTGGGGGTTGGCGACACGCGGCGCTACGTGCGTCCCGTCGCGGTGCGTCCCGTCGCGGGCTTCTGGGACACAATGCTTCTCCAAGGTCGATCCCAACAGCTGCGCGAAGGCTGCCTGGTGCGTCAAAAAGGAAGGATCAAAATGATTCAAAATGGATCAGATCATGGGTTTTCATGGGTTTTCACGAGTTTTTACAGAATTCCAATCTCTTCACTGTCTTTCACTTGTAATTCCACGGCAAATCTGCCTAGAGTGCATGGAGTGGAAGCGTAGTATGGTTCTTTTGCAGATGCCATGGCTCCCAGAGGGCTCCCAGGATGCACACTTTTTGAAATTGCTGATAGTGAGAACTTGATGATTCGTATGAGTAGTACCTTGTTTCTCACAGGTTGCGGCGTGATCAGTCAAAGAGCAGGATCTATTGGATCTATCCCATTCGAATCTGTTGTTTTTGCGCTTGAGCCACAGTTGCTTCTGGTGTCTTCCACTCAAGCGGTCCAACAACACTTCCCTTCTCTCCGCGTACGACTCACAATCTCCACAAGCAATTGAAATTTGGTGGTCACAAAGGCCATCATCAGCACCAAACTGGCAATGCTTTTCAGCAAAATTACCGGTTGCTTCCCCAGCCACTGAAGCTGCTCTTATTCAGAGCGGCCCTGTTTGTGGCATCTGAAAGTCTGGCACTCGAGAATTGATGGAGGTGTTTTCAGTGGACTCACATCAAGCTTGGCATTTTTGCTAAACTATGTAAGCGCAAAGCCAACAGATCGCCCCAGTCACCTCGTCAAAGGTCTTTGGAACCTTTCCGTTTCAGGCTCACAATATAACTTTGCTCAGCAGGTCATCCCTTCGACTGGGAAGAAAGCCTTGGTCGGTGGGTTGATGATGCCACTTCATCATAAAGGTTTTGGAGTCCAAATCGGAGATTGCGAGGAATACTACTTTAAGTGAGGGGAATTCACTTACGACAAGCTTCCACCAAAACAGTTTCACTGTGCAATTCCCTGAGTTCTACTACCACTCCCCCAAAGTGATCTCCGGTCCACATCTGGCGCGGCTGGCCACAACAGACCTTCGTGCATTCCCATGGTTGCCATGCTTGCCATCCCAAGTTGAGAGTCTTAAACGCCTGAGGTCCATGCCTGGAGATGATAGGTGTTGCAGGACTTTCAGGATCCACCTGGATGGAAGAGAGAATCTCCTGGATGTGATATCATTAATAATCAAAAATAATCAAAATGTGAAAATGACAAGTGATATGCGTCTTCCATGTTGATGCCTCGAGTTTCCGCCTTTTCTCGCGACCCGCCGAAGTACCTCATGACACACAAACTCCAATATGAGTCAACAAATTCAGAAGGGCGGAACCTGGAAACTATGAAACTTCGGGAAGCATTAAAAGTCAGCACATGGCGGCGGCATACATGGTTTTTATTGGAAGAACAGGGAAGTGAAGCCTCTCTTTCAAGCAACTGCAAAAACAAATTGCATTCTCAAGGTGAACGCAGCAAGCCAACGAATCGTTTCAGCGGAGCCTGTCGACAGCGATGAGTTCTTCACACCACTTTTTGATGTTTTCCTGAGCCACGCGCAACTCCTATCCGTCTATCCACTGGTGCAGTTGAATTGCAGAGTTGATTTTCATGAGAATTCAAAGATGAGGAATGAATAGGAATTATCGATAAATTGACTGGAGGTCGAAATCTCCGAGGTTGTACTGGGAGCTAGACTCATCAGAAGGCTCGGCGGACACCTCGACCTTGTAAGCATATGCGCAACAGGCAGGTTTTGGGGTCTCGACGAGATTCCAAAATCAAGGTAAAGGGCAGGCTTGCAGATATTTTGGGCAACTTCAGGCTTCAAAGAAATCAGCTCTAGACCTCTGTAGATGTCCACCGCATCGATTTGGGTGTCGCCTCAATTGCCGTAAGCAAGCAGCTTCAAGCTCCCACACTCGTTTCCTTCACAGCACTGGATTCTTGTGGGGGACCATGTAGCGGCACTGCCGGTTTCTCCCCTAAGTGAGATCCTACCAATGTTGGATATTTCTGTTCAAAGCTTCAACAAGGAAGTAGGTCACCGTAAGGCTCTGTCCATAGGCCGTTTCCCTCGCATGAAGACCTTTTGAATGACCTCAGACAAACAAGACTTGCGATTTCAAGGTTGCCAGAGCTTTCTAGGTCAAGATGGTCAAGGTTGAGCTGTTAAGTCAAAAAGTTTGAAATACACACCTTCCTTCCAACACATTCCAAGTTATTTTCCAAGACATGTTGGAAGGATTCAGATTTGTTCTTTCCAATCATACACGCGCAATGACAGAGATTTGAGAGAATTGGCTGGCATTCTGCATCACTATGACCAAAAACCCAACTCCGTTCTCCCACAATCACTACCTTCTTCCTACTGGAATCATCGCCTCCAAGGGAGTCGCAGGTTCAAGGTCAATGCTCCTAGCAACAACGAGGATCTTAGGAGCAACGAAACAACCCAAGCACTACACTGATTTCAGGCAACAAGCTTGTCCTCATGATGCCGACCAAAAAAATTCCAGAAGTTTAGCAGGCAGCTGCGGCAGCTACAGCATTTGTTGCACAAATGTGGTTAGCAACATTGGACCACGATGTAATTAGATGCACCAAATGTATTGCGGCTCAGACTTGGATGGCAGCTAGAAAAATTCATGCATGTCAGGTGGAGATGTGTATGCGGTAAAAATCCTGCTGCGAAAAAGGGGTCTGGAATACATATGCTGCTCTTTTGCCACATACATATCTTGTCCTTACTATCCTTACAACATATTATAACTCATTGCAGTGCGTATCATTACGACTTCCTTCCCCCCACTGACCAGACATCACCAAGCAAAGCCCTATCACTCTAGACTCTAGACTGTGCATCGCTTAATGCGCACTTTAACAGCTGCGGACACGGCAGTTTTTTAAATGTCAAGCATCAAACAACAGCTGTGCTCAATGTAAGGGAAGCCATGCTCCACATAAGTGAACTGCGACATCAAGTCACTCAAAGATTTTTTGGCTCACTGATTTCAATTCTCCAGAATGTCATCAGAATGCTTGCTCTGCTGTCGACCTTAGCTCACAGGCACTTAGACAACTGAACCAACTCTGTAAAATTTACGTGGAAGTGTCATGAAGTGTCAGAGAAGCACTGAAAGCATCCGAAAACCACAGCTGGGAAGAGGCACCAACCACAGCGTAATCCACTGGATACCAACACTGCATTGCATGCGCAGCTTCACAACCGTGGAAAACTTCCGAGACTTCCGGCCATCGAGCCTGAGACTAAGAGCCTGGGTTATGGCAGATTCCAAGCGGCAGAAAACTATTGCTCCACATGACAAGCATGGATTGACTCCAGGATTTCACTTAAGCTTCCTCGGTTCAGAATGAAACATCTGCAGACCATAGATCATATGAAACAAGTTGAAAAGAACAAAACGACTATGCCAGTTGAAAGCCGCTAGATCCAGTAAGCACACATGATGGAGTTTTCAAAGGTCGGTGAATCGTGCCTTGCCTGCATAAGCTCTTGCTGGGCTTGGGAGGGACGCCAGCGTCTGGCATGTCGGGCCGCACCTATCGCCACCGGAAGGGATGATCAAAAGCATCACACAACATTTCAATACATCTCCAAATTTGTCTGCAATGATGCGAGTCTGCAGTGCAGATGCTGGCCTTCTTCTCTTTCTGGCAGATCGCCCCAGGCCTCCGAATGTCTGGAATATGAAAATTTGATTGACAAGGCATCAAGGCTGCAAACTAAACTGCTGAAAGCGATGCATATCATGAATCTTCTGCCTTGATTTGACCCCAAAATTTGAATTTCATGCCTGAAGATCGTCGTCCTCATTACATACCCTGGCAGAGAGACCATCAGAAATTGCAGGTGATTCAATACCTTAAGGGCCAATGAAAAAAAATGAAAAAACATCATCCTTGTCTCACAAGTGTCTAACAAAATACTTTCATTTTCCATTCTTGGTTTTCATGTCAAATTTCATCAAGAAACAGCTGTGTTGAATCAAATCTCTATTAGCTGGCGAAGCCTTGCAATGCGGGATGTACACTCCTGACGCTGTTGCCACAGCCGTGCAGCTCCTGGGATTAGCGGATCTTTCCTCTGGCAAGAGACTGTATTACACCTCTTCACGGTTCGTGCTCATTCTCCTGACTTCTTGTCCAACTTGCCCTGAAGCTCATCTACGCAGGATCGCCAAGCCTTGGTACGCACAAATGACAGATGACCTCTGCTTGCCAATGATGTCTAGGCAGGTACAAAGCGCGATTGGTTTGTGAGAAACACTTTCCAGCATGTAAAAGAGCATAGATATGAATGTCAAGCACATGTTCAATGAGTTTCTTAAAATCAGCTCCAGCTTGGTGAGTTTGCGCCCCGGAAGTTCTCTTCGTGGCACCCTGAGCTTTGCACGGACTGGCTCTCTTTTCGAAGTTGCATCTCTTCCTCCTCGATTGGCTTTGCTGCACGGTTGGCCACCAAATTTGAATGAAACCATGGCGCTAGAACAAGTCTGGACCAGCTTGGGAAAGGAAATGTAAGCCCTATTTTTTAAAACACTGGCAACTGGCAGCAACTTTTTGCTGCCTGTGATAGAGAGCTCGCAGCCAATTGTGGCGCAGCTCGTCTGCCCAGGGCTTCATGCAACACCTCAGGAACGGGTTGTTTTCTGAAGGACCAGCAAGCAAAAATCATTGGGGAACTTCCACTTGACATGAAAAGAAAAGGGAAAGAAAAAGGCTGTTTATGGATTTGCACCACACAACTCATTGCAACATCACACACCAAGGCATTCGCCGTATATCCTGCAGCTTCCAAGAGTTGGCCCTGCCATTTCTTTAACCAAATCGGAAATCCGCTTCAATCCACGCATCGCAAAATGTCTAAAGTGTGCCTCTGATAGTGCCGAATCTGTAGGAGGACACACCTCCTCAGATAATGTCTTATCTTCGCCTGGAACTCTCTCTCTGTCTGCGCTTGGGCTTTGCCACTGCGTTCAAACTGAGAATTCATCACATCTACTCAATCTAGTATAGTCCCTCCTGTGTCGTGACATCTATAGGTAGCAATAAAAATCTGGACATCTCCGGCTCGTGCAATGTCTTTTCACAGTGCATGAGTGGAATCTTCACAAGTCTTTTCAACAGCAAGTGATTCCCACATTCTCATGCTTCTCTTCATCTCAAACTTTGGGTGGGCCCAGCCTTGCTGTATCTTTGGAGGATTGACCTTTGACCTGGGTGTTGATGCCATAATTATAATTCAAAACAAGGTCATCCTAGTCATCCAAAGCACGGAGAACGTAACATGATTTGAGGAGTGGACAGGTCATCTAAATGGGCTTCCAGTTGACCAATTAGGTCCTTCCAAAGTTTGCAAAATTCGACATGATAGGATGGAACATTGTAGAGCAAACAATTCGGGTGAAGTTTGGTGGTCGAGTGGACATGTCATTTTCCGGGGATTCCGGGGAGACTAGAAGTACAGAACAACGGCAAAACAGCCTTATGACATGCAACTGCATTCTGGCAGATTTAGGAGACAAGCTGGGCAAACCACTGCTTTGGTGGATTGCGTTTCTTTGATATGCAGCCGCACTGCAAATGTTAAATAGCAACGACACGGCTGTTCTTTGTCTATCGAGTACTCCTGAAGCCAGGTATGGTAGGCCTCTGGAGAGTGCAGCACCTTCCACGTCTCGCTTGACAGCTTCCAGCATTTTTTTTCAAGCGATCTGGACTATGTCAAATGCATAAAACATGTTTAAAAAACTGCAAATGTGACGACTCCAAATAAGCTGCAAGCACAGCGACCACAAATCATGAAAACACAACAGATCTTTTGCCATCTAAATTGACAGCATGTCTATATAAACTGATGAATGTCACACCCCATTACTCGATCACCACTGCGGACCCCGAAGCACCTCCTTCCTTCGCTTCATGGCTTGAGAAAAGGTAGCCAGGGCCAAGCTTAACGACACCCCAGCACCCAGCCCAGCCCCTGGTGCACCAACTACCTCACCAGTACCTGGCTGTGTGATCATGATGTGTGTGGAAGAGAGAAAACATGGCCTTTGTGCCGCCTTGTTTGCCAAGGGTGGCTTTGCAGGACTGGGCATAGGCCAACTGACGCCGCAAAGACCTGGCCACAGTGACTTTGTGAAATGCCACTCACTGCTGCATACGGTGGTCTTGTTTGCTAACACCTATCATCACATATTTGTGCCTCGAGCACCACCATTGCAGAGCTTTTTTATGACTTCTCTCGGCACATTGATACTAATTCAAGATCAACCAGGTTTACAACTAGGCATCTTCAGAATCTCAAACGAAAGACATGTTCAGGGCAAGATGGAACACAAGGCCAATCAGGTACATGAACAACTCCAGCTACTGATGTCTCCAGGCCTCGCCTGGCCCCATCCTGTGCGATGCAACGGACACTTCTCAGCTCTATCCAGGCATCACGCAGCCTTCCCTCAGAGCAGCTTCGCAAGGCAACCAGTAGCAGCACCTTGCTATCAAACGGTTGGTTTGTACCCCAAAACCACAAGAAAGGACAAGATGTCATCTCTTTGGTTCTCGCAAACAACATTCTTATACAATACATTTATGTAAGTATATAATCTAACATAATATCAAATACAAATCAAGAAAAAATTCTTGCATTTCTTACACAGCATCCAAATCTTTAACACGACCTCTTGCAGTTCCCATGCTCTTGCAAAGGCCAGGCGAAGTCTTGCGGCGCCCGGGTGAGCCCCTGGTGGTGGCAACGCCCCCACCGAGCCAGAGAAATCAGCGCACAGCTGGCGAGCCTGCACAGGTTTCCCTACACCTCAAAACATGTAGCTACACTATAGATATAGATATAGATATAGATATAGATATAGATATAGATATAGATGTAGATGTAGATGTAGATATAGATATATATAGATAGATATGTATATATATGTATATATATCATATATATATATATTTCATATAATGTGTATATATATATATATATATATATCAGTATCATATAATGTATATACACATATACGTATTATTTTTGTTATAAAATGCTATCATGCCAAATATGCACCATCTATCAGCATCTAAGCATCCACCAAAATTCATGCCTGGGTTTCTGCAGTTGAATAGAAATCTGCAGCAATCGAGCTCAAGCGAAGGCCTCCTGCAATGACAAAACAGTCTCCATGCCCGCGGCTGGATGAAAGCCCCAAGCATCGCGGATTCCAAATTCATAGTTTTGATGATGTTTTGATGAGTTTCCTCTCTCGGATCATTGTGGCTGGTTTTGCAAACTTTTTCTGCTTGAAAAATGTGTCAGGCATTGCTCACTGCTTCGCAGTGCCATGCATCTCACTAACTTCAAATGAACGAAAAATGTATTGAAGAATGATTTTGGACGGTAGTATTCCATACCATGGGCAAAACAGCAAAGGCACAGTTCACTTCAATCACACTAAAAGTATGGACCTATAAACTGCAAATCATCAATTATTGCACCGGTAGCTTGGAGTCTAGAGTACCAAGCCAGCCAGCAAAGGCATTTTCGACAACATTAGCACTAGTCCTCTATGTATGGACGAAAAAGGAATCTCTAGGTGCAGGTACGGTAAGCTCCTTGTACTTCATAGCTGAATGATTTGGATTCCCAGAGTATGCCATTCTAATCTCATTGTAGAGGATAGTGTAATCAGTAAACTCCCTCAAAAAAATACTCCGTCAGATAACTACCAGTTTTTCTTGTCATAGCTCATGTGTCAAAGTTCTAATGTGAGGTGCCTTCACATTGCTTTGTCCAATCGGCTATGCCGATCTGCCCCTAGGCTCAATCATTTTGCTTGGTAGCCAAGCCAGCCATGGGCCTTTGCCACAGCAAATCGATTCGCCCAGTCCTTGCCTCGGCAAACATGGCTAAAGAACTACAAGCTGAAAACAGGAGCCTTCAGGTTTCAGAACACATGTGAACAGAAACCACGATCTCAGACTTGGTGTCCAGCAAATTGAGTTGCCCTGGGCATCACACTCTTGAGCACACGGATTTCCTGTCACTTCAATTTATATAGTGCCCCAGCATCGCGTTTGTAGACACCAAGTCAAAACTATCCCTGGAACCAACCAACTCCTGCCTTCCAAACAGCTGCACCCCTCTCCCCGAGTTGCTGCAGATCTCACACCCGCAAAGTTCTGCTTCGCTTTCTCCTGAGACTTCAAGAACTCCTTCCTTGGACCAAGCACTCAAAGCCAGGTCTGCTGGAAAACAAGTTGAAAAGCTGGCACGGACACATTTGGGTAACAAAAAAACAATCCTGGGATTAAAGGGATTTCTCAAGTTGTGATATGTTGTGATGAGTGATGACCAACAGATTCAGGCAGCAATGCATGTCCAGCGGCTCATCCTCTTCCACGAACACCTTAGAGCTAGTGACTGGCGGCTACCAGAAGGAAGACCAATTGTCTTTGGAAATACCTGCAGATAAGGGTACAGTATCTACTTATCACAAACAAACTGCCCAAAGCACCAGCCCGTTGAAGACCCAGTCACGTGGTACGTTTCACCAGCTTCCAAGTCATGAAATGTGCCCAAAGGTTCCTCAAAAATGTAAGGAAACACCTGGGCAGGAGGCAAGAATTAAAGAAATCATTGGACACTGAAAACGACTCTGCAAGGCCTCTCCCACACTCTCCATTTTGTATTTCTCCTCACAAGCAACGAGTCACTGAGCCACATGCATGTGTCTGACATCAGTCAGCCCTGCACAAGATCTAGTCCAAGACAGGTATACTGTCAGTAACACGAGTGTGTGATCTCATGATCTAAGGTTTGAGGAATTGCATGTTGAATCCAAGGTCAAAATGTGCATAAGTAATCGGATACCTTCAGGTTGGTTCCATCTGGAAATTCTGTCCTCAGATGGCTTGCTGCTCAAGTGGATCTTACAGCCAGGCATCACATCAGAGAGACAGTAGGTCCTGGGTGAACCGCATTTTAGGCAACAAATCCGGCGACATAAATTACTCAAGCACTCGTTTGGAACATATTGGAAATGGACACAAAGGTATCAATACATCTATTTCGATAAGTCTTGTATTTGAGAGCTTACCCCCTGTACAAAAGAGCCACCCACTTGACCTCTCGCTGACCATGTCCCCCTTTCAGGGTTGCAAGAATGACTACCACAAAAGACGAAAAACAAAGCCATCTGAGCCCTCTAAGCATCTGACTCATCAATTTCTTTTGCTGTGATCTTTCCGTCCTGCATTCATGTGTTGCGACGCGCATGGCAATACATGGCCTGGTGAAAAGATTAAGGACTGACACTCAACGCATTGGAACACCTTGCTCCCAAGTCTTTGGAACTTCTATTTCCATGCAAACTAAATAGAATTATATAAACCTTGAAACAGAAAATCACAGCCTTTGCTGGACTTCAGGCAAGTCAAAGTTGCACAATACATACTTCAGGGTCCTTGATTGGAAACTTTTCATCGTACATGCTGTACTTCCTCAAGGCAAATGGGCAGCTATACCAAGCTTCAAAGGACATGCACATTGACAATTTCCAACCACTTCACAACTTCCAAGTCTTGATGTTTAGCTGAGCTGTTTCATGCGTCCGAGAAGCAGGACCACATCTCCATTGGCCTGAGGCAAAGCAACGTTGGAACCAAAATGAAACACGGCTTCCCAGCTGGTTCCACCGCTTCCTCGCTAGGCTCCACACCTTCTGTTTCTTTCGTTCCCGCTCTGCCTCTTCGGCTTTACGCTGCTCTTCCAGCTTGGCTGCTTCCTGCCTGGCTTCCTCCTCCTCCAGGGAATCTTCCAGGAATGCTGAGGGTGGATGCACTGCAAAGACAAAGCATAGGCTGCTTGCATGCTGCTCTTGTCCTTTTTCTTCTCATCTTCCTTTGCAGCTGTGTCCTAAGTCCCAAAAGGATCGAAAAGGAGAATGAAGATCCACTGCTTTCCATCAAAGCCTCAACCACTGCAGGTCCGAACCTCTGCTCCTTCAGCCTCTTCCGCTTTCGCTTCCTTTGTTTCAATCTGATCCTTTTCCGCCGAATTTTCGTCCTGCCCAAATGCTTGTCACATCACATGTCCATGGTCAGAGAAAAACTTCAAGAATATTGGGTGCCAATAAAGGAACTCATCAAAAGTTGCTTTTTCTAAGCAACAGAAGCATTTACTGTCCCACCCAACCTTGCCTTGGTGTCTCTCAGCACCTTGGCAGCTGCTGCACCTGCGCCTGCAGGTGCTGCTTTGGGGGCAGCCTGGCGCAGTGTGAATTTTCTGCATTCTGGCAAGGTGGAATGAAATGTTTTTACTAAATCACTTCACATTCACTAAGATCCAACATTTCGCATACTTGAAGCTCTAAACCATAAGGGATGACCAAAGAAGCTATCTTTGTTTCCAAAATAGACCGTGCCTTCGCTGCAGCCTTGCCAGTGCCTGCGGCTTTGGCTGCACCCTTAGCAGCCGCCTCGACTCTAGACCCTGTGGATGAATAGAAATGAAGTGGCACTTCAATTCACAACACATTTTGTGGTATCAACTCCTGTCGACTGTCAAAGCGCCTCCAAATTTATGTATACCTTGAATGATGGAAAGCATACTCCACACAGGACATGCAGAAAACCATCCCCAAAACTTGCAACCAGCCTTCGCTGCTGTCTTGGCAGCTGCTTTTGGAGGCATTGAGCCGCACCCAGAATCTCTTTAAATTTTGGGGGGAAAGATTTTCCAGCTGGCTCAGAAAGTTACAGTATGTGCCGGATGTCTCTTCCAAGCGCATTGATAATATATACTCAGTTTTTAGAAGACAGACTCTACTGCGGAGTCCAAAGCACAGTCAATCATGCCCAAAAATCGTTGATATGTGATGCAGAGATATTGTTGCCTGTGTATTGCACACAGTTCAACAGTGCCTTAACAAATGAGAAACAATCCAGAGAGGGAAAGACTTTTGTCAAGTGTCAACAACAATTTATCCGCATATTCGCAACCAACCAAACCAACGGAAGATGAATCCAGTGTTGCTGCGTATGAACTGTAGAGTCTTTGTAAAGTGAATGTGGGATGAAGTGACTTTCAATGCTTCTGCTTGAGTGACAATTTTAGTATGAAACTTAATCTAAAAGCCAAAAAGAGCTCCCGAGAAGGCAACAAACTCAACAAACAAAATATGCCCTTGATCCAAAGGATGAAAGGATAGACTTGTGAGGTCTGACGGTTGCATAAGATCAAATGTGAGTGTCAAAGTGTCAAAGTATCAAAGGGTGGACAGGGTGGACTACACAAAGAATACTTTGAGTCCTTCTGCAACTTCCGCTTCGATTTCCCAAGAGCGAAGGAGTTGCACAGCTGCATCTGCCTGGACACTTGCAAGGTACTGAACAAGGGGAAAGCTGTTCACACAGTGGTGTGATGACACCTCGCCAAAAAGCCAGAGCAAGGCGTTGCAGGCTCTCTTGGCCTCAAGAGCTGCACTTCGCAGCATGATCAGTTGTGCAGATTGGAGATTCCACTAATACCCAGCCCTTGACATCATTTTGAAAGAGCACTGTCCTTGGCTGTCCCTAGTATCCATCCAAAACATGTTCTCGGGCTGGTATTTAAGATTCCAATGAAGTTCATCGAATTTTAGTGTCTGAAGAGATTTTGTCAACGAGACCTGCGTATGCAGCACTGTACGATTCATTCCTGTGATGAATGATCAATCCACGAACGCTCACATGAATTTCAGCCCACCTCCCACTTCACAATTGCTCGAGTGAGAACCTTGAAACACTGCCAAGAGGACACCTCAAAAGCACTAGAAACAAGAATCACAGTGCCGGAGATGCAAAAATGATTTAAAAAAAAAAAAGATATTTGTGTCTGGCATGACAATTTGTTTGTTCCCTACGCAAAATACCGTGAAAAACAGCTCATTGCAGATGGATGTGACGACACGGCCAGTGAACAAGCAGTCATGGCATCGAGGGACTGACCGCAAATAGAGACCCTTGCGCCCACCGGGATAGCAAGCCTGTGAACATCCACCAACAGCTGTTCAATCTCAAGTGTAGCCCAGAATCGTCGCATTCATAGAAAACTATCCTGTTACAGTAAGCTTCCAACCTTTGAGACAATCCTTTGCCATACCCCGGAAAACTCTTTCCCAAGGCCTTCCTTTCATTCACCTCCCTCTAAACGCCTCCACCAGGACTACGTCGTCGCCACAGTGCGAGGCATGCAAAGCCGGTCAAGCCCATTGTCAAATCTCAGGCAGTTCGTGGAGAGGAGAAAATGCCAAAAATTATGGAATCAATTGAAATTGCAAAGGGTGAAGAAAGACGATGAACCAGGCACTCCAGGACGGAGCCTTCACTTCCGAATGCAGGACTGAAATTGGATGATTTCAAGATTGTAGTCTTCAGTCTTCAGATTAGCACAAATTTGTAAAAGGCGGCTTGAAGGAGGAATGCATACAAACGAGTGACAAGAGACACCACATCCATTGTAGCCATTGAAGTGCCATTCTGAGTACTTAGTGACTTAGGGTCTGATGAACTAAATAAGGGCCTGCGGCCTTTCACACGCAGCTCCTGCCATCTCAAATGCGAAAGACTGGGAGTTCCAACTCAACCAAGGCCATGCGAAGCGGGAATCTCCTGGCCCACAACTGAGCCATTTGTCAGCTGACAAAAGTCTAGGTGGCTGATATAACTTTGACATCAAAATATGACATCTATTGAATCTGACGTAAATGGCAACAAGTGCAGTCGTCGGAAAGCGTTCACGGTTTAGAGTTTCTTGATCCTTTGTTTTTTCTCCAAGACATCTATCTCTGCTGGTTCGTTCAGTAAAGTGCCTTTTGACAAGCCACTAGCAGCGATTGCGTTGGGTGAAAGCAAGCAGCAACTTTCACCTCAAGAAAACATTATGCCTGTGTGAAATTTAAAATGGAAAGTGACAACTTTCCAAGTAAAATGCACCCAAACTACGGATTTTCATTGACATGCCCTCTTCAATGATGTAGCGGTCAAGCAAATGGTTCAACAAATTTTAAGGTGGAACTGCTTGCTACCTGCTCACTCGGTCACATTCCCCAAGTTGCAGACAAAGCTTTGCAATTTCCTGCCCGTGGCTCTGGCATGGTAGAGCGAACAAGAAGCGGAGGTAAGGGTCATGTAGTCATTTGCTACTATGACAATAGGTGCATGAAGGAATGGTCAACTGAACTGTTGGAATTATCTGTATTGAACAAGTAGTCCAGTGACTGACTCTTCTTGATTTCTGGAGGTGAATTGCCATCCTTTCAATTGAAATAAAACAGATGGTCGCACTCTCATGGCGCATCGTCAAAGGCAAAGCGGTCACAAGCCATTGCAAGGACTCCCCAAACGAGATTCAGGTACGGTACGAATCAAACAAACCAATAAAAAATAAACAGCTGAATATTACCACTACCAGCCTGTGCAATAGAGTCTTCACCACCCAATCTTCTCTCTTCAACTTTGCCCTTTTCCTGAGGCCAAGAATCAAACATGGGAATCATGGGAATCTTTTATTCAGGATGATCCTCTGATGTATGGAAGAATTTCTTTCAACACTCACAGAGACTTGCACATATTTGACACCAGATCAATCAAGAACCCGTGGGCACCGCATGTCCCAATGCAAAATCTGACATCAGAGGTGACCACAAACTGCACAGCTGCCTCTACGAGAGAGTCATCTGCCATCTTGGCTTTTGGCGCCTCGTATCGCAAACATCTTCCAACGTGAATGACCGGAAGGGGATTTGCTCAAACTCCACTGCCAAACTTTAATGGCACACCCGAAACGTTGGGAAAAGCACCCATATTTTCATCTCAAGTAGCACATCGTTTTCTTCGAGGAACTGAAACAGTTGGAGTTCCTTGAAGCTGTTGGCCTTTGCCAGCGAATTCCACTGGGTCAATCCTCACTGACTTACCAGTAAGAGCAGAGTTTAGTCACAGTCGCTCTGGTCTCCCTTTATTGGGAGCAACTCATGCAAGTTTTGCTGCAGCTCCGGCCATCCAAAAGTAGAGCCAACCAAGCTGGAGAGGATTCTACACAAACTAACCACTACAAGTTTAGAAAAACTGAATAAAGACTGAACCTAGGACCTAGTTGAGCTGACTCCGCAATGCCAAAGCTGCAAAAAATTGATTGTATTGGGGCCAGTGGGCCAAATGTTCTTTGGCACACACTGCCAAGCCTGTAAGGCACAGGACGGCAAAGAGCATCACAAAAGGGTCTCAAAAATGCTTTCGCCAGACCTCTGTCCTTTAACGGGCCAAAACTAGCTCAATCGGTGACCAAGTCAACTATGAGCCCAGCAAGTTCAAAGAAACGCCATTCTTTCCAATCAGGTTTGCAATAGCTTGGAAGCCTCAAGACAACATCCAGCAAAGCTTGCAAGCTCGGTTTTCTCTAGCAGGGATTTTTCAGTTGCATGGCCAAGACTAGGAAACAACGGCAGCAACGCAAAAATCAAAGCAGGATCGGTAGAAAAAAATCCCCCCCGGCCCACGAGTCCCCCCCGACCCACGAGTCATGCAATCGGGTCCACTTCGCCTCCATCCTCACAAGTTGCAGTTCGACATGCGCGCTAGACGCGACCTGAATGGCAAAGTTTGGCGAACTATCAGGGACTGCAAGCTGGCACTCTACCTCTTATATAATATATATCATATAATTATAATATGCATGTGTCTCGAAGTGGAAGGACACTGCAAGGACTGCTCTTCAAAATTCTGAAAAAGCTTTGAGGAGCAGACTTCATTTCCTTGTCACAGGGCTCAGGAGTGAACTGGAAGTAGAAGTTGTCAAAACTCAGCTGAAGGCAGGCACAAACAGTCCGATGGCTGTTGCCTGGAACGTCTGATCTTTTCATCTAAAGTCTGTAGACTGGCAAGATTTCCGACATTGCTTCCCCAAAACAGACTCTTGCTACTTTTGTGACAAAAGACTCCGGTGGAACAGTGGCAAAGTCCAAGTGATTGTAAACCTTGGATGTTGGAAAGCAGTTCGAATGAAAATGTCATCAAAAAGATTGCTCCTGAGGAAGCTCTTCTGTTTTGATCACCTTGATTGGCGCAGTGGCGAGAGCTTGCACAATCACTTTAGCCAAGGAACTCCAAATGTATTTGTTTGTCCAGGCTTTTTGGGGCACCACATGTTGTTGTCAGTGTGTGGGCAAATATCAACCACGACCTCAGCCCATTTCATTGCAAATGTCTGATGATCCACAGCAAATTTGGTCTTGTATATGGATGAACACCAGAGCCGACACAAAATATCGAAAGATGATAAAATCAAAACCAGCTTGTGAGTGTACTAGCCAGTCGTGTTCGGAAGATATACATACGTCAGTGCCAGCACTGGCAAGTTTTGCAAAATGGGAAATCACACCCACACCATGGCAACGTTGAATCCACTTCATCGTTTCTATTTCTGTTGAATCAAACTTTGTGGTCGCAATTGTTGTCAGTGACGGATCTTTTTATCACTGATCACCATCTTTGCAAACATACCAACCTATACTGTATCAGTCGCCAGACAGCAGTACTGAGTTTGGCACAAATTTGTACTCCTGATTGGATTGCAAAGAAATCAGCGCATTGTTAAGCCCTGATGAGAAAAGCTTGATTTTGGTATGCTTCTGTATGCCAATCTATGCCCCGTGTTGGTGTCCTTCTTGAAGATTTCCTTGTCCTTTGGAGTCCAAATATGAAACCCGCGTGGCAGCTGTCGAACAAAGCGGCCCTTGCCGCAGGCACCGCAGCCGAGGCTGGCCTAAGGAAAGCGAAACCCCTGGGTTGGTTTGGGATCATCCAAACTTCCAAAAACTTTGGGAAGCAAAGGCTTCAAATTGAAAGCTTTGGCTACATCGTGGAAGCTCAAACTTTACCTTTCCTCGCGTTGTTTTTCAATATTATATCTAGTTCATACATACGGTCAAACATTTAGACCACGATAGATTGTTGATCTATTTCGAAATGGAACGAAAAATCTTGAATACTACTTCGAAAACCAGGGTAGGCTCATGTTTTGTGAGCGGAAAGGCACGGAACAGTGCTGCAGGACAGTCATGACTAGAAACTGTGGCACCACCTCCACCATCGCGATTGCAGCGGCAGCATCCGTCCTGCAAAACAAAAACACCAAACACAGCATGCTTCGTACCATGCTGAGTCAAAGAAACAACAGAACAATTATCCCTCTTGAAGACATGTTATTTAATTTGAAAACATGTATACATGATACACACGATGCTATCAGAAGCTGACTTTCATGACATTTGGAAGAACTTTGCTTCAAAGAACTGGATATCTCCTGCATAGACTGTGCCGAAGCCACAGCGAGATAGTCAGTGCCTGGTGCAGCATAAAGAGCAACAATGGATGACTTCACAATATCAACAAGTTTCTTTTTGGCAACCTTTTGGTCGAAGCAGCATCGGCGTCATTGGGTGTGGCACACGTACAAGTGGCACATATTGCAGGAGCAGCCTACATGCAAATCCCATTTCGCCCGTAGCCAAAAGTGACCTTCCCTCTCAGCGCTCACTTGGACCCAGCCCGCAATATGCTCTCACTCCTATATCCTCTTGTTGAACTTGTGGTCACCCAATTCTGGTGTCTTTACTTATGGAAGCTGTAATTCGCCAATGGTATGGGTTTCAATCTCAGTCACCCTGCCTTTCACCAGTGCACCAGAGTCCAGTCCACAAGCAGTGAAAGGATTGGTGCCGTAGCGAGTGGTGGTTGACATGTACCTGCACAGGTCCACTCACACTGTATCACAAAAATTCGTTCAAAAATCAAACATTGCAACGAGCTTTCACTCGATCTCAATGCAATGGAGGTCTCTTTCATGTAAAAAACCATCAGCGACTTCACACGTCAACAAGCCCCCAGTGCCTATAACCATTCACCCTTGGTGGTGGAGCCCACATCATTCTCAATGTCTCTGACATCTCAGTCAAGAGTTAAAGAACGGCTGTGCAACGGCCTACTAGCAGAGTTTTGGGATGATTCTCAGACTTATATAGCCGTTTCAAAAATCAAAGCGCGCAGTTGTCCCGTCTCTTTTCGAAACAACTGGCGCGTCACAGCTTTCCAGCAAAGTCACATTCCCAGCTGTGATGTTCTCTGTCCACATCTCTTTTGTGACATTTTGAGAGGCTCGAAGATTCCTTGGCACAGGAATTTCCAACTACAGTGTCTGAAGCAGAAATTGTTCCTGGACACCCAAGGTCAAGAGACTTGACATGAACAAATCCTTCAGCTTTGCAGAGTCCGTTCTTGCCATAGCTTTCAACTGCCCAACTGAACAACTTTTGCCCAGGAGCTGGGTGGAACCTAAAGCCGAAGGCAGGCTAATCAGGACCAGGAGAAATTGCCAGAGTGCGACCATGGTGCCTCGCTACAATTTAAGCAGTTTGCACATAACGTTTCATGGCTTGGCAAGTGTGTTATCAGTAATCAAAGTTTTTTCACTTTCCAACCAGCAGCACGGCGACAAACTCGGTGCACACAAGTCAAGTATAAAATCCTTCCAAGCAGCTTTGGGTGCAGCTGGCAGAGCGGCGTTTGAACCAAGTCCAAAATACGGCTTTGGAGTGCGCAAACACGCACTATCAACAAAATCATCCCCCGTTGCAAATGCCCAAGAATTGAATGTTTTGATGTATTACTGTATTACCTTTTGTGTCATAGGAGTTTTGTCTCTGATCACCTCCAGTCCTAGACAAATCAATAGTGAATAATCTGCATGGCCACAAACCCAATATTGCATGCCTCCGATAAAATCTGAAGGTCCACATCCAGGCAACGCACCTCCATTGTACATCCCAGGTCGCATCCGACTTCCTGTGCATTTGGGTTGGAAACACACAACAACATTCAGGCAATGTATCTCAATCTCTCTCAATTCATTGCAAGTGGCAAGCGTCCTGAAGGTACTGATCAAGTGGGGACCCAGCAAAATGCAGCTCCTGGCCGCAGCAAAATGTCAAAACTTGTCTGTTGTGAAATTTCAAATGCAATGACAACAAGACCCCCACCAAAACGCGGGGGATTCAACTGTCGTCCCCCATATTTCAAGCTACATCACCGATCCAAATGTTGTTTCTGATTACCACTATGAAGTCCTCTGCCTCCATTCAGTCAACTTTGCATGTTGTAGGCATGGAAAGCAAAATGATCAAAGATCTTCAGATCACAGTCAAAACACGGTGTCTTTGTGCATTTCCTTTCCTGTGATGTGGACAGTTTACATTGCCATAACAATGAACAACGAATCAACACGGGTGGAATATGACTCATCAAAACAATTTGTGTCCTCCATTCAGACTTTTTTAACGTGGCCACATCAAAACATTGCCAGTTGGACAAACCAACTGTTCCAGTTAGACAACACTTGGCTGTGTTCGTGTTTGTCATATCATTGATCATGTTGAAATGCGATATTTTCATGAGCAAACTAACATCAGGAAAGCTGCGAATCGCCGAATCGTCTACGGTAATTGTGTTCAGGAAAGCATGATTTGGATTATTTTGCACATTGTTGGACAAGATTGATTGGTTTGATTGTAATCATCGTTGCAGTAGTTTGGCCCGTAGCTGGTCAAAAGCAAGAGGAGAATGAGCTGTATTTCCACGTCGAGACATGGTTACAAACCTATCATAGTGCATAACAATCTCCACAGAAAACCAACACGACTCCCCCAAAAAAAATTGGCGATTTCAAAACTAGAACGAAAACAACAAATTCACAATGTTAAAGACCCTCTTGCTTTAGTTTCAGGACTGCTGCCTTTCCTCGTTGCATTGGAATGTGGAAACACTAATGAAAGGAAAGAAAATGAAGCCAGCAAAAGCGCGGATTCTGTTCTTTGTTGACTGAATGCTTGGTCTCAAGAGCATTGGGCAAGAAACCTGTGGAGGGATCCAGCAAAAGACCTACGTTCCTAAAGAAATGAATGGCGCGTTTGCGTCCCGTCTCTGCTCAAAAGAATTTTTCTGATCTCTCAAGGCTCCACAGCCCGCAAGGCGCAAGCAACTTCATGTTAGCAGAATAACAATTGGCAAATTTTTCCATCTGAACGATGTTCCACCGGGCTACACCGACCCACGCATTTTTTTTTCTGTACGCTGCTTGCGTGCCTCGAAGGTCGCGGGCGGAGCCCTTCAGTCAGCGAAGTAAGTGAAAAGACGGACTTACCAACTTTTCATAACATTGCAAAACGAAATACACAAATTAAGCAACAATGCAAACAAACTAATTAGCGCCAAGGTCGAGTTGGGTCACAGACCGAGAACCTGGCGGATACAGTCGATTTATGGCGCCGTACCCGTCCGTTGCACGGTTGTCATGGGGGTTTCGAGATACCACAGACGGAGAGTGCATTGGTACAGGTACTCAACGCAATCGACTTAGTAGTAAACATGATAACCACATGAGTGCAACCTGAAGTCCGGTGAGACAATCCGGCGAAGGCGTACTACCGCATGCCTGTTGGTTGGAGAGCGCAAGCAACTTGACCAACCCAGGACTTGGTGAAACAAGTGAAACGCACCGTAGAGTCCTCTCAGCTTCCTCTCAGTAGTTCTTCTCCAAAATGTAGTGAGGCCCAGCCAGACAACAAGTGGAGGAGCACCAAAAGGTGTCGGATTAGAAGCACAGCTAGTAAGCCGACTAAGCGAGGAGATCCAGGGATGGATTTGGCTAGGTGAACGTCATCAAGAATGAGGAAGAGAGGGAGGAACCCAGACAGCAAGGTATCCAGTGGACTGCGCGAGAAGGCCAAAGGAGACCTTACTGGTGAGGCCCTAGCGCTCTTTAACAGACTTGGATGGGGTAGATCGCTTTGGATCTTCCATGGCGACTGGCGGGGAACGAGAGAGATAGAGAGATCAGTTTGGATCTGAACACTTGTGGATTCTGCGAATTGTAGATGGTGCGAGAGGGGGGGCGCTCCGCAATGGCCTTTCCCACTCAAGCACAGGCATTGAAGGATGAGATGACGCAAGAGGAGGGCGCTCCGCCATGGCCGCTTTCCTGCTCAAGCATAGACAATAACACACCCCGTTACAAAACTGTGGTTTGCGCTTTTGGTCCAGAGACCTATCATGATAGGTCGTTGTGCATTGCATGCAACATCAAATCCAGAAAGCCGTTGGAAGGGCAGGCAATATGTTGAATGTACTAAGTGGATAAGGTGGGACTCCCAAATGGGAGACTAAAGCAGTAGTGACATCGGTGACTAAAGCTCAAACTGTGAATTCTAACAAGGCACTCGTCCTATGTATTGCAGGAGGCAAAGATTGTGATGTAGAGATGGACAGACAGCCTGCACATGCTAGGACAATCAAAACAGAGTTGGCATGCCAGGCATTCAGTTTCGGGATTGAAATGATAGAAGTCTATGATTTCTTGGGAAGGTATCCTGACGTGGGATCAAGGACTTCAAAATGGACAAAGGAGAAAAGGCTCTAGAGGGCTATAACCTTTTGAATCCCAGGAGAGCGGCGCTCCGCCATGGCCGCTATCTCCGCCAAGGACTAAGAAAGGTCACAAGCTCCAAATAAGAAAAAGGGGAAGTTTGAGGAACTGGGATTAAACGAATACAGGAAGGTGTGTTGTTCTGGTAAGAAAAGAGAAATTGGAAAGGGGGCGCTCCGCTCTGGCCGCTTTCCCAAACCAAATTTTAAATTGCACGAAACCGAAGGGTGGAAACTATGAAGACTGGTGCCATGTGAGTCCAAGTACCTCCGCTAAGGATTAAGAAAGGTCACAAGCTCCAAATAAGAAAAGAGGGGAAGTTTGGAGGAAATGGGATTAGGTGAATACTGGGAGGTGTGTTGTTCCGGTAAGAAAAGAGAAATTGGAAAGGAGACGTTCCGCCATGGCCGCTTTCCCAAACGAAATGTTTTAAATTGCACGAAACGTGAGTGGAATCCATGAAGACTGGTCCCATGTGAGTCCAAGACAGGAAGAGAGCGCTCCGCAATGGCCGCTATCTTCTCCAAGGATGAAAAAGGTACTCAACCAAATAGAAAGGGAGAAGCTAAGAGAAAGTTGAAATGGAGATACACTCGATGCTTTCTAAGTGAACTTTCATCCAAGACAATCCCGTTGAAGGTGAGAGAAAGACTCTCTGGCCAACAACGAGATAAATCACCCTTCTCGCTATGTACCCTGTATCAGGGGGGGTTTAGATCAGGAGGGTTTTTGGGATAATTTCAAAATGGAAGACAATGAGATAC